>JARYZH020000312.1:109691-359379 GCA_030021035.2 Notholithocarpus densiflorus | reverse complement strand
TTATGTTTAATTACTTTATTTCTCTTGCTTCCAGCAATGTAATCCTCTGTGTTTATCAACATGCTGTTGTGAATTAAGATGACTCCATACCAGCTCTGCCCAAATTTGCTCAGTGTAAAGGTTCTCATCCCTCGCCTCACCTCTCCTCTATGATGATTTTGAACAGATTACCATGAAATCAGTAATGTACCTGTATTTTAAAGTTACTATTAATTCAAGATCAGGATTCAAACAATTCTGGTTTACAGTGTTTGCTTCGACCTTTTTCTTTTTTTTTGTGTGTAAAATTACAATGAAAAGTTTACTCAAATGTTGGTATATGATTTGACAAGTTTCATCTGTAAAACCTGTTTGATCAATTACATCTAAGAATTTTGAGGCTTTGGCCTTCATTTTGCTTGTTTTGCCAAACCAACTTGCTGATTGAGTCATGCTTAAGATTTGGTTTTAAGGCAGGGCTGTGAGATGGAAGGCTAAAAGCAATAAAAATTCAAGCAAATCAATGATAACATTCACAATGGATAATATTTACTGACAACTTGCCTTGTTAAGGTAAAGAAATTGATGACTTTTTTTTTTTTTTTTTTGGCGGAGTAAGATGTTAAGTCACTTTTATTTATGTATATTGCCAAAATCATCACATATAAGCTTTGCTATAGAAGAGGGGGTTCCTCAAACTGCACCATATCAATAACATAGGATTCAGTAGGTTAATAAAGAAAAGTTTTGCTTTGTTCGACTTTAAATCTTATTTAGGTGAATGCATCTTGTTTAATTAATCTCAAATGCAGTGGCAAAGTGGAAATGAAGTTGAACACAATATATTCAACTATACCTTGGTTGAACAATAGCTCTTTGAATACTTGAGTGGCAGCTACAAGGACAAGCAAATTAATTATGAGTTTGAGTTATGATGATGCATTTCGTGTATTCATTTTAAGAATACAGGAGGTAATGCAATAGAAGTTCCCTACATATGAAAAATACCACAAACTTATCTATAAATTGGTATTAAAAAAAATTATAAAAAGTTACTATATATTTTATTATAAAAACTTAAGAATTGACGTGATAATAAATTTAATTAGTATTTTTTTTTTTTTAAATATGATAAAAATATTAGAATCATTCACATCGCTCAAAAAAATTATCAAGAAAGTGTATGTAGACTTCCAACCACGCAAATTTGCTACACTCATTAACTTTGCTCAGAAGGTGAAATTGTGGCTTCCAACTTAAAGCAATCCAATGACCGATATCTTGGGGTAGAAAAGGATTGGGGAAAAAAAAAACTGTTTTTATGAACAACGAATTAAGCAGTAAGTTTCTCTGTGTCTTTAGAAGTTAGGATTCTCTCTAATTTCTCTTCACAGTAGAATTAGTGTGTCCCTTTGCTGAAGGTGCTTAGTATCCTAGGAGTAACACTGTTATTCCTAGGCTTGTTGGGTTATTTTTTTGGGCTGGGGAAACAGTTTTGAGCGAGTGAGAGGATGGACGATTGGCTCAGTCTTGGAATCAGCTCACTCTTTCAGATAGAGAGGGGCCAGGCTGTTGTTTACTTGATGATGATAGTAGTCAGAAATTTTCCATTGTTGCAAAGTTTCTGACTAAGCGAGCAATCAACATGGAGGACATAGCTAAGACGTTTAACCCGCTATGGAGAGCCAAGAATGGTTTCAAGATCCAGAGTTTTGGAGACCACAAAATTCTCTTCACCTTTGACAACAAATAGGATGTGGATAGAATTTTAGAAGGCGAACCGTGGACTTTTGACAAACATCTGGTGGTAATGAGTCGATATGAGACAGAGTCTCCACTTCAAGATATAAAATTTGAGAAAACTAAGTTGTGGGTTCAACTTCATGGGATTCCGATTAAATATATGACAGTTGAGGCGGCCAAGAAAATTGGCAATGTTTTGGGGGAGGTTTTCGCGCCAACAAACCCAAAATTATTTGATGGTGGTCATTTTATACGTATTCAGGTATCCATTGATTTGTCGTTACCATTGTGCCGTGGTAGATTGGTTTCTGTTGGTGAAGGAGGTAAGCAGGTATGGATATCGTTCAAGTACGAGAGGCTGCCAAACATGTGCTACTGGTGTGGGCGACTTACTCACGATGATAGCGACTATGACTTGTGGATCGACAGCGAGGGCACCCTCAAACTAGAGCAACGTGAGTTTGGACCATATTTGAGAGCACCACCTTTTGTTGGTACAAGATGAAGTGCGTTCATGGTTCTTGGGTTCTATGCCGAGAAGAAGAAGAAGAGTTCAAGTACATCAGGGGACAGCAATTCAGGCCGGAATTCTGGTTTAGGTAGTGGACACACATCGGAGCAGTCACAAGGAGTAACGACTAGCACTAATGACAGCAATGAAGCTGAAGAAATTATCTCATTAAGGCGTAATGAAGTGGAAGGGATTATTAGGGAAGATACGGCTTTTCAAAGCAGAGTTAATGGGGTAATTATTGGAGAATTGAAGACTCCTAAGGAAACCGAAATTGGTGTGGAAGTGAGTAATGAGGAGTTAAGTTTGGCATCAGGAGTTTGGAGTGGCTAAATTGTTGGGATCAGGAAGGAGTGCTACTAAAAACCCTATTCCACGTGACAACTTAAGCCCTACTGCACGTGATAATTTAAGTGGTAAATCATCACTTAACAAGTCACTTGATATTGATGGAATTAGGGTTCACAAATCAAAGACTCCACGTACATCACGTACCTGGACTCGCAGAGAAAGAAGTAACCCAAGGGAAAAAAAAAATGGCTGGACCCAAGGCAGACCACAATGCAAGTTCAGCAAAAAGATTTCAAGTAACCCACAGTGAAGAGAACAAATCTTTTGTAGTGGCGGGAGCTGATGTTCAGCCTTGCTAATAGCAATGAGTTGTTTAGCATAGAACTGTCATGGGCTTGGGAACCTGCGTATAGGGAGGGAGCTCGTTGAAATCATTCGGGAAAAAGATCCCATTGTGGTGTTTTTAGCCGAGACACTTACAGATGATGCAAGGCTAGAGTTTGTTTAAAGAAGTATGGGTTTTGATCATAGATGGGTTGTACCGAGAGTGGGAAGGGGTGGTGGACTAGTTCTTTACTGGAAAGCATCGATCAATCTAACGGTGGAAGGTTCGGATAGATACTATATTGATGCGGTAATTGATAAAAATACAGAGAACGAGTGGAGATTAACGGGGTTTTATAGGGATCCTGATACAGCAAGAAGACATGAAGCTTGGACCAAACTAAGGGCTTTAAACTCACAACCAGAAAAGCCATGGCTTTGTTACGGGGACTTTAATGAAATTATCAGACAAGAGGAGAAACTTGGGGGTGAAAGAAGGCCTTATAATCAGATGCAGCAGTTTAGGGAAGTGATTGATGAATGTGGATTCATGGACTTGGGATTTGAGGGCTTTAAATATACGTGGAGTAAACACTTCGAAAATGGGGTTTCAATTTGGGAGAGGCCTGATAGGTGTATGGTTAATAATAGTTGGTTCATGAAGTTTGGAGGTTCAAGAGTGTACTACTTGTCATGCACTTCATCGGATCATATCCCAATTTTCATTTCACTATCGGGTTTGAGCCCTCCAATCTGGAAGAAAATTTTTCGGTTCGAACAAATGTGGCTCTCAAATTCGAGCTGTGAGGAAGTGGTGATTTCAGCCTGAGGTAGTGGAAGTGATGTCGGGTTAAAGGGTGATATCTTGAGTAAAGTAGGAAAGTGTGGGAAGGAGTTGGGGCGATGGGAGAAAGATGTTTTTGGTAATGTTAGGTTGGAATTGAATCGTTTCAAAAAGGCCCTAGCTAAAGAAGAGAGGGCAGCCATGGTTAGTGGCAACAATTATAGGGTGAGACAGCTTAAAAAAGAGAATGAGGTGTTACAGGATAGGGAAGCAACGATGTGGGCTCAACGATCAAGAATACTATGGGCAAATCAAGGGGACAAAAATTCTAAATATTTCCATTGTTGTGCCACAAAGAGATTTAGGAAAAATTCAGTGGAAGGTATTAGAGATGAGGGAGGGGTATGGAGAACTAGACAAGAAGAGATTGGTGAAGTTATGGTGAACTATTATAAGTCTCTATTTGCCTCAACAGAGGGGAATGTCTCCACAGGTATTTTTGATTGTGTGCCCACAGTGATAGATGAGGAGATGAATGAAAGTCTTTGTCGAGAGTTTGAGGCATGTGAAGTAGCTACTACCCTCGAACAAATGGCACCCCTCAAAGCACCTGGACCGGATGGTATGCCCCCGCTCTTTTACTAGCATTTTTGGAGCACGGTAAATCAGGATGTCACCTCTTCCATTATTGTCATGGTTGAACTCAGGTACCATACCAACCACCCTAAACCATACTTTTATTACTCTTGTTCCAAAAATAAACTCTCCTGAATATGCACACCAATTTCGTCTAATCAGCCTATGTAATGTCCTTTAGAAAATCTATTCCAAAGTTCTTGCAAATCGCCGTAAAAAATTACTCCCATCCATTATCACAGAACACCAATCAGCCTTCACTAAGGGTAGATTAATTTCGAACAATATTTTGGTGGCCTTTGAGACCTTACATAGTTTACAAAATTTTAAGGGGGGTAACTATGGTTATATGGCACTTAAACTTGATATGAGTAAAGTGTATGATCGGGTGGAGTGGTCTTATTTAGAGGGGATAATGAGGAAGATGGGTTTTAGGGAGAGGTGGATAAATCTTGTAATGGGTTGTATGAAAACAGTACCCTATTTTGTTTTAGTGAATGGAGATCCATGTGGGATGATTTTTCCTACAAGGGGAATTAGGCAGGGAGACCCACTCTCTCCCTTCCTATTCCTTCTTTGTACGAAAGGTCTGAATGGTTTATTTAAAAAGGTTGAATTACAAGGTGATATCCATGGCTACTCCCTTTATAGAAGGGGCCCAAAACTAACGCATCTGCTTTTTGCAGATGATAGTCTCATTTTTTGCAGGGCAACAATGGAGGAGTGTGGTAATGTCTTGGACATACTAAAGGAGTATGAGGAAGCCTTGGGAAAAAAAATGAATAGAAGTAAAACCTCCTTGTTCTTTAGCAAGTCTGTACTGGCGGAGGTGAAGCATGGAATCAAGGTGGCCATAGGAGTTCTCGAAATCTTGCACTATGAAAAATACCTTGGGCTGCCCTCTTTAGTTGGCAAAGGAAAAAATGAAAGTTTTAACTACATAAAGGAGAAGGTATGACAGAAACTTCAAGGGTGGGAAGCTAAATTGCTTTTGCAAGCTGGAAGGGAAGTGCTCTTAAAGGCAGTCATACAAGCCATCCCTACTTACACTATGGGGTGTTTCAAATTGCCGTTGGGTTTGTGCAATGAGATTGAGACTCTAATCAAGAAATTTTGGTGGGGCCAAAGAGGTGACCGTAGGAAAATCCATTGGGTTAAATGGGAGGAAATGACAAAATCTATGACTATTGGAGGTACGGGCTTTCGAGATCTTGCTATGTTCAATGATTCCCTCTTAGCAAAGCAAGCATGGCAACTCTTGCATGATAAAACCTCACTCTTCTACAAAGTATTTAAAGCTCATTTCTTCCCAAATTCATCAACTATGGAGGTTGCCGATTCAAGGATAGGGTCCTACGCTTGGAAGAGTATCCTTAGAGGGAGAGACATCATTCAAAGAGGGGCACTATGGAAGATAGGAAGTGGAGAAAAAATAAACATTTGGCAGCAACACTGGCTGCCAAGAAAACACCTAACGCAGCTGCCAACTTGCCCCTTGGAGAGTTTTGAAAATCATACCGTAGCCACACTCATTGATCCAATCACAAGAAGATGGAATGAAGAGTTGGTGGATGGGTTATTTGTGACCGAGGATGCTGAATTAATTAAGAAAATTCCCCTTAGTCGTAATGCAGCAGAGGACAATTTGTACTGGCCTTATTCTCCTTCCGGAAACTACTCGTGTAAATCTGGATACAGATTCCTTAAAGAGGAGGCAGAGCTGCAATCAAATCCGCAAGCCCCACCAATCTGTGAGAAGCGGGTTTGGAAGGAAATATGGCAGATGCAAGCTCCACCAAAGATTAAAAATTTTCTTTGGAGAGCCTGTCGTAATGCGCTGCCAACTAAACAAGCATTGATGCGAAGAAAAATCGTAGAGGATCCAATGTGTGAGAGATGTAAGCAGGCAGTAGAGGAAATGATACATGCATTATGGTCGTGTCCGGAACTGGATGTGGTGTGGGATGATCAAGGAACATGGGGATTTAGGTGTGAAATTGGCTTCACAATTGTTAAGGAGTTACTGTTATGGATGATAGAGGAAGGAAAGTCACTAGAGTTGTTAGCATACACGGTCTGGAATGTTTGGAATCAAAGGGATAAAGTGCGGTTGAACTTGCAAGTCAGTCCGCTTCATCAGGTTGCTGAACAGATGAGGGCAAAGTTGACGCAATACCAAGCCGATATACAAGGTTCAGAAGTGCAGGTGGTGAGTAATGGGAATGGGGGAAATAGATGGAGAGCTCCATCAGCAGGATTTGTGAAAGTAAACTTTGATGGAGCAATTTTTGGTGACTCAAGTATGTCAGGTGTAGGAGTTGTAATAAGGGACACCAAATGGTGCTGTTTTAGCCTCTTATGCTGAAAAAATTGGTCAAGCATATAAGGCAGAGGAGACAGAAGCCTTGGCTGCACTGAAGGCTTTGACATTCGCACACGAGCTGGGATTCCAAAACGTTGTACTTGAAGGAGATGCTTTGGGTTTGATTCAGGCGTTGAAGTCACAGGAGCAGAATCTATCTTCGTGGGGTCTGCTGGTAGAGGATGTGAAAGTGTATGGGACTAAGTTTAGAAGATTATTGTATTCTCATGTCAAGAGAAATGGCAATAGTGTAGCACATAATCTGGCGAAACATGCTATACGCATACCAGATTTCCAAGTATGGATGGAGGATGTACCATCTCATATTGTTTCATTTTTACATTTGGATGTAGGTCATTTACATTAATAAAATTCCATAAGTTCATTCTCAAAAAAAAAAAAAAAAAAAAAAAACTAAAAACAAAAAAAACAAAAACTTAAAGCAGGCATATGGCTTTTTTGTTTTAAAATGGGACTATGGGAGGATTGCTGCGTTCAGAAACATTGAATGAGAAAATACTGTAATTCACTTGTTTTAATAAGAAGTATAAAGATAAAATTTAGATACAGTTCTTTTAAGTATTTTAGGTAGCTTTTCATTGAATTCAACAGAATAATATATTACTAAGCAATAAAGCAAAACAATATTATCTTTTTGTAAATATTAATTATATTCAACTGTGTAGCTTATTGGTCAATGCAAAAGTAAATTACAACACCTAAACTTTTTTTATGAAAAGTACAACACCTAAACTAATTGTATTTAAGTTTTAACAAAATATATAGAACTAGTAAGTTGTTCGTGCGATACACAGATAATTTTATGTAAGATAGTTTTGGAGAATACAGTATATATATTATAAAGAAAATGTAAATTAAATTAGATCAAAGAAACATATACATTTTGAGATATTAAAAATTAGTTTAGTAGTTTCACTGCACATTTGTAGCATTCTCAATGTAAGATTAATTTTTTAAGAAACTCATGAAACCAAATTAATACTAAAGAGTAATAGGACCATGAAAATCAACGTGTTGTGTTCACAGATTGCATACCATGAAATGAAAGTATACCCAACTCTCTCACCGTCTTCCACTCATCGATAGTGTGATATTAAGACATGGTGTGAGCAAGTGTGTATGCATGTGTCTTATGAATGATTTAAAACCATAATAGAATATGATTTTATATTGCACACCAAATATTCTCTCCACTTTCATACCAAAAAAAGAAAAAAAAATATCCAACCAAATTACCCAAGCCTATATCATATTTAAGCCCCTAATTTAAAAAGAAAAAAGAAAAGAAAAATTACTTATAGGGGGTTTCAGTGGCTTGATGGTGGTGGGAAGCTAGTATGACGGAGGTGGAGGCCCATTAGATTCCTCTTCCACTCTCTTACAAATGCTTTGTCAATCTCAGGTATTTTATTTTGGTAATACTGAAATATTTCATTTCATTTAACAATTCACAACATTTTTTGTGTCTCTCTATCTCTCCCTAGATCCTTATCTGGTTAGTTATTACTATTAGTCTTTAATTATCATTATTTTTGCTTTTGTTTTTAATACTTAAAATGTTAAATGCAAAATTAGAGCGCTGCATGACAGGATCTCATGCACTCCTATATGAGGTTTTTGCTTTTATATATACTAGTCGCAGACCTGCGCGATGTGTGGGAAAATATGATATGATTATTTTTTATTGGATAATTATTGAATTAATATATTAGATTATATATTATTAAAAATTCAATATGTGCTATTTGTATGTTTTAAATTAGAAATTTTTTGTAGTGTAACAAAATATATTTTGTAGTCAGGTATTATACATACTGAGATGTGTATGAAAACACAATGCAATAATTTTATTTTAAAAAAAATTGATAGTGTGAGAACTATTAGACCAAGTTGTAACTATGTATACTTTGTTTATTACTATACAGATGTATGAAATTTAACTCTTATAGATATATTTTTCTCAAAAACATAGATCCACGTCTCTTTCTTCCGCACAACTAAAACTAAGTGAAAAAGTAAATAAAAATAACTATGCAATAGATTGTTATCAATAAATCATATATTATTAAGTGGAAATATAAAATAAAATAAAATGAAAAAAGAAAAAGTTCCTTAAGTATCTATACATAAAAACAATAATAGCATAATGATGATATAAAGTAAATTCTATTTTATCTTATTTTATTTTTGGCATTTTTAGTAAAGATGATCAACTAAGCAAAGTAAAAGCTTATCAAGAAAGTTTAGATTAACTAAAAATTTGATGGTGGAGATGCTAATTTGTAATAAAATTACCAAAATAAAAATAACAAATAGATTTAGAAAAACATATAAGATTTCTAAAAGAAATTTTACCAAACACATGGGATGGAACAAAATTACTTTCCTGAATATTTTTACTTTTTATTTTTTTGATGCTCTCCAAATAAAAAAAGTTTATTCACTTTTTTGTCACAGTATAGACTATAAAGTGATTACAAAATAACAAAAAGTCAAGGAACTTATAGTAAAAGGCTTTCTATACAAAATTCCAGTAGAAGGGAGACTAATAGGCCCTTCACTTTCTTCAAAACATAGGGGATTATGAAAGACCATACATCTTTTGCCTACCCTTTTCTCTTTCTCAAATTCACATTACCAAAGATGTATATGAAGCTAAAAACATTATGAATACATCTCTGTTCAGTACTGGAAGTCCATTGGTAGGCACATTTAAATTCATAGCCATGTATATTTTGTTTTGATATAAACTTAAATTTCTATTTTTTTTTTAACTACATATTAACCCAAACCAAAATTCAACCAAAGCTATAAGAGTGATTTGTGATAGAAAATTTAAAAATACAACACAAAAAATTAAATAAAAAAACCATCAACTTAAATTAGAGTTATAAGAAAGAACAAAAATCAAGCGAGAGAGAGAGAGAGAGAGAGAGAGAGAGGGTACTTACAATTTTTGTGTGGAAAAAATATGTATTGAATCGAATAAATTATATCAAATTTATACAAAATAACATAGGGAGAAGAAGAGTTAAAATATAAGAAAGAGGAAATGATGAAGAAAGTTTAATAATAAAGTAAAGAGTAGTGGGGAGATAAAGAGGCAAAGAGGGAGGAAAAATGTTGGAGGAAGAGAAGAAGAGTTTATTTTTTTCCCTTTAGAATAGGAAGATGAAAATTTTAAATATTCAATTACTTGAAATTAGAAAGAAGAAAATGAAAAGTTGAAATCAATTTGGATAGCTGAATATAGTTAAATATTTGCATCTAATGAATAGTAAACATGTGCATATATCCACTAAATGATAATGAATTATTCAATTTTAACAATTACTCAAAATTAGAAAGAAGAAAATGAAAAGTTGAAATCAATTTGGGTAGCTGAATAGTCAAATATTTTCATTTAAAACAAATGAATAGTAACATGTTGAATAGTAATGGAGTGCATTAATAGGTTTGTCCATTAACTATATTTAATTATTTTATATAAAATAAAATAGAAAAATCATAAGGGAAATTAAAAAAAAAGTATGAGGTGGCTGATGAGATGGCTCAACAGGAGTACAGCAACATTAAATTCGACGTCTCAACTTTTAGATATATATAGATATAGACTAGTCGGAAACCCGTGCGATGCACGGGAAAACTTTACCTAAAAGTATGTTAGTCTCAAGCTTTGCATAAAAAGTATAATTAAATTATATTGGTCTCAAACTGAAACAATAAATACTACAGGAAGACTTAAAAAAAAAAAAAAAAAAATTGGTGTGCATCTAACTAAAAGTTTCTGTAGTCCTCTCAAGTTTCTACCATGGGATACCAAAATTTTTTTTGCATCATAGATTTTATGCCAAATTTTTGTGGCTAGAATCCTATAAATTGTTTAGATTTTCAGAAAGGAAAAATACTATTAGAATCTATTACCGCAGTATCTCAATTGTTTGTCAATATCTGAACTTATGATCATCTTTATGCTTATGATGGACCTACCACTTTTATGCATATGTGTTAAAAAAAAAAAAAAAAAAAAGCCTACAATTCGAAGGAACACAAACAGTTTGATCCAACTTGTTATGAATTTCTCAATCGATTGTAGGAGCATATCAAAAGTCGTTAACAAATTGGTTTTCATGCCTACTACCATAGCATCACATATGACTCAAAATTTAATATGAATATAGTTAAATGCAATATGACTATTGGTGACTATGCCATATCACATAGCATTTGACTTTTTCTTTAACATAGAAAATTCTTAGGTACTTTTGAAGTATAGTAAAATGGTGCTCTCTCCTCTCACATTCATAATGGACCCTACCATGAATTTAATGAGTGGAACCTACCATAAATGAGATAAGGGAGCACTATTCACCGTGCTCTGGGAGTACCTAAGAATTACTCTTGTAACACAGCAAGAGAAGTAGTCGTTATCTTAGTAGACAATCCTTCCAATGTGTAACCCATTGGTAAGATTGAATATTATCTTCAATTGGGGGAATCTAAGAGAGAGAGAGAGAGAGAGAGAGAGAGAGAAGTTTTGGAAGAGGAAGAGAAAAAAGAGTGGTGGGATTGTTGAGGTTAGACTGTACATTTCCTTTTTATTTTTTTTTTTTAAAGTAATTGTAAATCTTCCTTGACCATACATATCCATTTTTTTACACAGAAGGGTTGAATTAAGACTTGAAAAATGAGTAGAAACATTGGTTTGATTAGATAGGATTAGTGAATCTGAACTACAAACCGTTGTTTGTAAAGAAGTTGAAGAGTGTGTGTAATCTGAAGGAAAACTTGTACGGAGGAAGAGAGCTTCCAAGTGAGTCAGGGTCTTGGCTTTCAAGTTTTCATCTATGTATGGGGGAGGAGAAAGAGAGTTTGTAATTGGGTTAGAGTCTGGCCTTTCATCTACACATGGGAAAGGATCATGCTTATGTCATAATATATAAGGGAATAAGTGGGCTTGGGCTTTTCATAAGGTTTGATTTAATTTTCAACAACACCCTATCTTTTAGATAATAGTAAAAAGAAGTTAACATAATTTTTTGGATAACAGTAAAAACAACTCAATGAGAAGAGGTTAAAAAGGCTAAATACAATATTAGAGCGCCACATGGCAGGAACTCATGCACTCTCACATGAGGTCTCTGCTTTTATATATATATATTGATATTGACTAGTCCCTAACCCGTGCGATGCACGAGAATAGCTATTGAATGAGTTTCAGGGGAAAAAGCCATTATTTTTTAGTTGGAGTAGTAAAAAAAAATGCATGAAATTAAAAAAATATATATTGAAAGAAATGGCACAAAGTTTTATTAGTTAGGTAGAAGAAAGCAATGTTATTTTATTTATTAGTTTTTTGTGGGAAGGAATAAGAGACAGAATGTTGCATCTCTAGTATAATTTGTGTTGTATATAAAGGTATATATAAGATAGGTTGTAATATATATGCCAAAAGGTGCTTATTGAAATGTCATAACCCTTCAAATTTGATATACCAAAAGGTGTCTATTGAAATGTCATAACCCTTCATATTGGATATACCAAAATGTGTCTATTGACCGAAAATGTGCATATTGAATGAAAAAATGTTTATTGACAAAAAATATGTCTACTGAAAAATGAAAAGGCACAACTGTTCAGTATTTTTAAATGTATATGTGGTATTAATTTATATAGCCACGTGGTGCAATAAGTAGCGGTTAACAAAAAGTCAAACGTTTCGTTTATATATATACATACATATATATATATATATTTATATATATACATATATATAACTAACTCGGCAAACCAGTCTCAGGTCTAAAGACAAGACAACATTAGAAATAGTCAACCAGAAGTTAGAAGCACTAGTCAAAAAGGAACCAATTACCTCTTTGACTAGCAGAGACCCCAGGTTAAACTCTCTAGACATCCATACAGCTTTTAGCAACAGCAGCAACAAAACCTCTTCAGAATCTGAGGAGGAAATAGAACAATTAGAAAACCAATTCCAAGGATTACAGGTGAACAAACTTCACCATTAAAGGATAACCCCAACCAGTCTTACCAAAAATTGGTATCCCAGACCAACACCCCCTAACCTCCAATTTGAGGAAAATAATGTTAGCAACCAGTTCTCAGTATCTTCTGATAAACTCTATGAATGGAATATAGATGGATTATCAAAACAAGAAACCATAAATAAGATTCAACACATGACTATGGTAGCCAATAACTACCTCAATGATGGTCGCCCTCATACCGAAGTAGTTGAACTTCTGATCTTAGGTTTCAGAGGAAAACTTCTGTCATGGTGGAACCATTACCTAACAGAAGAATCAAAGGAAGAGATCAAAAGTGCAGTCCAAAAAGATGACGTAGGACGACCAATCTTTGATGAAACCATAGGTCAAGGTGTCCTAGATGGAGTAAACACCTTAATCTATACCATTACAAGACACTTCATAGGGACCCCTAGCAACGTCACAACTTAGATACACAACCAGTTAAGTAACCTCAGGCCAAAAGATTAGGGAAACCCTCAGTGACTTCTCAGGTGTCATAGATTATGATGACTTGACCTATGGACACATATCTAGTGTCATTCGCAGAGAAGGCCTGAAGATGTGTATAGATATGAAAATCCAAAACTAGTATGAAACTTTTGTACTCAGTATGACCTACCTTCCATAGCCCCGTCCAGGAGGAAACCGAAGGAAAAAGAATATCCTAGAAAAAGAACAGCCTCCAAGTATTATAGAAGTCATAAGAAGCCCAGCAACTTCAGCAGAAATGATTTCTATAAGAAAAGCAAGAAATCCAGAGATTACCATAAAGTCAATGGTAAAAGAAAAGATTCAGCACAAAAAACATTCGATAAGAAACATAGCGAATGTTATAGGTGTGGCAAGAAAGGTCATTTTAGGAAAGAGTGTAGATCCAAAGCTAAAGCTTTAATCAACACCCTCCAAGGTGACCAAACTAGCAAAGATGAAATTTTCGAGCTCCTAGAACTCAACCACACAGACAGTGAGTCCTCCAATAGTTCTAGTGACCATGAAATCTTCCAGATAAACCAGTCATCATCCTCTAGAGAGTTATCCAGCATCTCTAGTAGTCCAGATATCAGAATAGGATGTAAAGATAGTTGTTGTAAGGACAAATCTGTCAACATTCTTAGCCAACAAGAAGAGCTTCTACTCACCCTAATAGAAAAGGTAGAAGACCCAGTTGTTAAGGCCCAATACCTTAGCCAGTTTCAGAAAACTTTAGTCAAAGAAACAAAGGAAGCCAAATCAAAGCACTCTGAACCTCCAGTTAACCTAGAGAAAATCTTCAATAGGTTTACTGTATTGAGAAACGCTCGTAAATGTTTCCAATGTTGCTCAATAGATTCTGAAAAAATGAGTACATCATTTATGTAAACAATGGAGTGACTGGAGAATGGATTGAAAATCTCATTCATGATGTTTGGAATTCACTGGGTGAATTTTTTAGACCAAAAGGCATTACGTTCCATTCATAATGACCGAAGGGTGTGGTAAAGGCTGTTTTATACCTATCAGATTCTTTGATTTGTATTTGCCAAAAACCACTTTTCATGTTGAACTTACTAAAGACGACTGTCTTACTAAGCCTGTTAACTAAGTCTCTTTTATAAGGGATAGGATACCTAACCCATTCTAGGACTTTGTTAAGGGGCTTGTAGTTGATGACTAATTTGGGTACACCCCTTTCTATCTCAGCATTCATTTGGACATAAAAGGCTAGGCATGACCAAGGTGACTTTGATTAGGGAAACCAGTGGGTAGGGTGTTTTCTACTTCATCATCTGAAGGGTTTTGGTATGAGGGGTCTGCCTTATTTTTACCTTGATGAGAGGTATTATTTTGATGCTTAATTCTCTGATTAAGGAAATTGTGGTCAATCCTAAGAATGGTTAGTGCTTGGTCAAGCTTTTTAACTTCTTCTCTAAGGGTTCTAATCTTAGATTTGGTTTCTTTTGTTAGGACATATGTGATTCACTTGTTAGGAACATATGTTACTATTTTATGTAATTGGCTAATCCTTTGACAAAACACATTTTACTTGTAATTAGGTAGATCTAGGATATGTTTAATACTTCAAAGAATAAGAGTTCAAGTCTAGTATTGAAGCCATGCAAATCTGTCTAAGAAACAAGTGAAGAAGTGCTGATTCATTAAAACTCGACAGCTGCTTGACAGATAGTTATCTATCGAGGTTTAATGAGGCTCGACAGATACTATCTATCGAGGTATCTATCGAGAATTACGAAAATCAGTTTTTCAGATCTGATTTTCAGCCCATGCTTATGTATTTGTGTAGGGTTTCTTTTCTCACAACCCTAGACATATATAAGGCTTATTTTAAAGGCCGTCACATAAGAGAATACAAGGAGAACACAAGCAAAAGGTGACCGAGTGCCTTATTCTCTCTGAAAGAAGCTACTATGTTTGTGCACCGTAGGGTTTTGTAACCAAGTGCTTCTTGATCTACATTGTTGATGAAGTGAAGAACTTTGCAGCCAACATCTTCTTCAAGTTGGTGAGTTAGTCACGTACTGGGAGCCATGCATCATTGGTTATTCATGTTCTGGGATTCGTGCATAAAAAAAGAGTGGCGTTCATATATTAAAGAGTTCAGAGGTTCTGAAGCGATGGAAGGTTTCTACTGTAAGTTTATCTACGGGGATTGTAGAGTCTAGGGACAAAGTTTTTGTACTAAATCTGAAACTTCTCTTTACTATAGTGGATTGCTTTTCGGGAAGGTTTCCCCCCATGTTTTTTATTGTGAAACTAGTTTGTTTCATTGGTTTTCCTAGGTCATCATATCTTGTCTTATTTATTTTTCCGCTGCATGATTTTGACATGATATTGATGTTTGTTTGTTTTAACAAGTTTTATTCATAATAAATCTAATTAACAACTTGAGTTTAAAACTTGTTAATTCTATCAACTGGGGTCTAAATTTCCCAACATCTTTGATTTCATGTTGAAGGTCGTTAACTGTGATTTCTTTCTTAGCTTTGGTAAACATGTGCCTAGCTCTTAGAGCCAATCATTTTCCTGAGGTTATGGATCCATTTTGCCGACTTCCCTTGCCTACATTGTTCCATCGACTAGAGGCTGTTCACCTTGAAAACCTGATACGGTTATAAGTACGACCGGGCGTGGGAGGCACTCTGTCCTTCGGATTTTCAAGGGCTGCCGGGGGCGCACCGGACACCACGCGACGTATGATGCTTTTCCAGTTGCTGGACCCTATCTCCGACTGAGCCATTTCCAGGGTGGGTAGGCTGTTAAACAGAAAAGATAACTCTTCCCGAGGCCCCCACTGATGTCTTCGGACTCCCTAATGTTGCCGTCAGCCGCCACGTCCTGGTTTAGGAATTTTAACCAGATTACCTTTCGAAGCTCGCGCTTAGCACACTATCAGGCTGGGCATAACCAATTGCATCCATACCGGGTAAGTTATAGATTATGCGAAAATAACTAAGCCGACTGGGGCCATATGATTACAAGGAAAACTAAAAAAAACTAAAAATTGAAAAAGCCATTTGATTACAGGATTGGATATCCCTAATACAGGATTACTAAGGGATTCTGTAAGAGGGAGTTATGCTGAAACCAAGCCTGCCTTCGAATGGAACTTGAGCTTCTTTATATAGATTGGGTGGAGCTTAAGATCCTTTGGGGGAGCTTAGGATCCTCTGAAAATTCCTAAAATTCTGAGGGGGGGGGGTAATTTGCTTTTTTAGAAGGTGAAAACCTTTTCCACTGAAAGTAAATGGGAACCTCGAAAGAGCAACGTAGCTACGACATTGTTCATGTTTTGTCTTTTTGTGTTGGCTGGTACTATTTTTGTCTTCTTGCGTCGACTAGTACTGTTCATAAATAGTAACTTGTCTGCTGGTACTATTCTGAATAGTGACCGAATCTAGAACTATTTGGAACTATTCTGAGTAGTGACTGGTGCTACAAGAATAGTCTAGGGACTGTCCAAATTATGGCCCTCGTAGGGGTCTTGAGAATCCTGAAAGGGGTCAAATGGTTGGTGACTGGTAGATGCTTCAGAAGAGGCAGGAGAAGCCTTTTCTTCTTCTTCTTCTAACTGTGAAGCCTGGAGGAGCAACTGATCGGCAAGATCTTTTAATTCTCTGCTAGATTTTCAGATGATTGAGACAGATTCTAGGCTAGACTGAGACCTTGTCTTCTGAGCAATAGCTTTGGGGACTAGAGGAGGGAAATCCTTATTTATCTGATTGATGACTGGATCAATTTTGAGGCTATCCCACCATTTCACTGAGAATTCTCTGTTTAGGGACTGTCCAAATTATGGCCCTCGTAGGGGTCTTGAGAATCCTGGAAGGGGTCAAATGGTTGGTGACTGGTAGATGCTTCAGAAGAGGCAGGAGAAGCCTTTTATTCTCCTTCTTCTAACTGTGAAGCTTGGAGGAGCAACTGATCGGCACGATCTTTTAATTCTCTGCTAGATTTTCTAACGATTGAGACAAATTCTATGCTAGACTGAGACCTTGTCTTCTGGGCAATAACTTTGGGGACTGGAGGAGGGAAATCCTTATTTATCTGATTGATGACTGGATCAATTTTGTGGCTATCCCACCATTTCACTGAGAATTCTCTGTTTAGCAGATTGTTGCTAATTGCATAGGACCACATACTGATCCAATGGATTTTATACCTGATGGTCATATGCATAATTGCTGGAAACTGGGAATTGTGATAGTTGATTTGGAATCTTGAGCTGAAATACCTAAGGGCATCCTGGAGAGGTTTTGGGAAGATCTGAGGGATTGATCCAAACATTTCCCACCACTTAAGGAACCATGTCAGTATTTGAATGTTGAAATTTTTGTCGAACATTAAGAACCATGAATGATTAAAGTTCTTATTCTGATAAAATAAAATCTTTTCAAATGCGTCAATATAGTCATGATAACTATACTGAATTTTTGAGCCTTCTATTGTTTTGAGCAAGGAGGGGTGCTGGCTCCATTCTTTGCAACTGATGAACTTGGTGACGATGAGCTTGTGATAGAGGACGACTGAGGGGCCTGCTTTGGACTTGATGTCTTCTATTCGAGCAGACTTTTCCTGGGTGAGGATGCTCTTATAGAACTTGATGGATTTTTCTGGGACCTTTGGAAGGAAATGCCAATTTAGTGGCAAATTTCCATTGCAAGGGCCAATGGATCTTTTTTATAAATCATGTAAGGTTCAATATAAAAGATGTGCTGGATGTAAGGTTTCTTAACATAAGGAGACCTATTTTTTCTGTTGGGGTGTTGGGTCGATCTTTGGGACTGCGAGGGGCCAAAGGGATTTTCTACTGTGTATGGGGTTATTGCTCTAGGTACTGGGGATACTAGGGCAGAACTAAAACTGAGTTGGGTTAGAGGTGGTCTTTTGCAGTTTGGTTTCGAGATTGTAGAAACCACATAGCAACTGGCCAAGGAAACTACGGAAACTGGGACTAACTGGCCAAGGTTCTTTGCCTGACTAGTATTGCTAGGGGGTGATTGTTTAGGTAGCTCTGCGGGTTGGGGCTATTTAGGTAGCTCTGCGGGTTGGGGCTGCTGTTCTGGCTGTTTCCCTGACATTTTGGTTTGGGTTTTGCAAGAACTCATGGGTAAGGAAATCAGGAATGCTGTTTTGGGTTCCTTGTATGAATTCTATGTCAAAATAAAAAACTGAGCGAATGGCTCGCCATCGTGCAAAAATTTGTTTTGATGCAATGTTTTGAACATCTTTTTCTTGAACATCTTTTTGTAAAACATGTTTTGCAGATTTACAATCAATTCTGATTAAAAATTTTTGATTTAATAAATCACTTTGAAACTTTGAAATGCATAATACTATAGATAAAATCTCTTTTTTAATAGTACTATAATTAAGTTGAGTGGGAGTCCAAATTCCTAAGTGGAAGCAGACTATCTATTCTGGAGAATTGGGATTGGTACGCTGAAGGAGGATGCCACCATAACCAATGTTAGAGGCATCTGTCTGGACAATCTTGAAGGAATTTACTAAGGGAATTCCTAAACAAAGGAGAGTCTTGACATATTTTTTTAATTTTTTGGACGACTGATGTATGAACTGGGGTCCAAGGAGGTCGATTAGTTCGAAGTTTATCAAAAAGTGGTTTGCATTGCTGCCTAAGATTTTGATAGAAATTTGATATGTAATTAAGAGATCCTAGAAATCTCTGAAGCTGGGTTTTGTCTAGGATTTGGTCTGGAAACTTTTCCGCAAATTGAATGGCTCTATCTATGGGTTTAATCAAACCATAATGGATGTCAAAACCTAAGAATCGAAAATGTGTTTGGAAAAGTTTGATTTTTTGGGCTGAAACCACAAGACTATTGAGCTTGATTGTATTGAGAAACGCTTGCAAATGTTTCCAATGTTGCTCAATAGATTCTGAAAAAATGAGTACATCATCTATGTAAACAATGGAGTGACTGGAAAATGGATTGAAAATCTCATTCATGATGTTTTGGAATTCACTGGGTGCATTTTTTAGACCAAAAGGCATTATGTTCCATTCATAATGACCGAAGGGTGTGGTAAAGGCTGTTTTATACCTATCAGATTCTTTGATTTGTATCTGCCAAAAACCACTTTTCATGTCGAACTTACTGAAGACGACTATCTTACTAAGCCTATTAACTAAGTCGCTTTTATTGGGGATAGGATACCTAACCCATTCTAGGACTTTGTTATGGGGCTTGTAGTTGATGACTAATCTGGGTACACCTCTTTCTATCTTAACATTCTTCTGGACATAAAAGGCTGGGCATGACCAAGGTGACTTAGACTTTCTAATAATTCCTTTGCTAAGGAGGTCGTTTATCTCTGCTCTGCAAAATTCCATGAGTTCTTGGCTCATTTGGATGGGGCGAGCTTTGGTAGGGATATCCTTTTCCTTAAAATCTTTGACATATGGGAGAGCTACTTCATGTCTCTTTCTGTGCCAAAAGGCCGTGGGTAGATCAGAGCAGACTTCTTGCTTGAGTTTTTCCTCAAATTCTCTAATCTCTGCTTGGACGATCTTACAAGCTAACTGTTCCTTAATTTTCTTGTGTCTTAAATCATCCTTAAGGTATTTAAGGTGTTGGGTTTTCTTACTGATCAGGTTAAGGATCTTGGAGATAGAAACATCTTGGAGACTACTAATCTCTCGGGGTTCCAGGCTTTTGAGAAACTTAAGCTTAACTGGCTGACCAAAAGGATGGGTAGTGATTCCTTTACTATCCGTGATGAATGGATATAACAGACACATGAAAGGGTTTCCTAGGATAACTTTGTCTGTCATGTTCTTAACTAAGACAAAGGTTGTTTTAAAGCATGTGTTGTCTTGGCACACATGGGCTTTTGGGATTTTGTATTTAATCTGCATCTTACTACCATTTGCTGAAGATAATCGTTTCCTAGTCTGCTAGAAATACTTGGAGGGAATGATTCCTTCTTGGATGCAATTGAGATTTGCGCCTGAATCTATAAGGGCTATAACCTCAAATTCAAAATCTTTGCTAATGAAAATCTTGACTTTAGAATGCCATTTTTGGAAATCAATCTTGCTGATGGTATCTAGGTATTTCTGGGCTAGTTCTTCTAAGGCTATGTTTGCTGTAGGATTGGCTAACTCATCATAGATGTTTTCTAATTCATCATCTGAAGGGTTTTGGTATGAGGGGTCTGCCTCATTTTTACCTTGATGAGAGGTATTATCTTGATGCTTGATTCTTTGATTAAGGAAATTGTGGTCAATCCTAAGAATGGTTAGTGCTTGGTCAAGCTTCTTAACTTCTTCTCTAAGGGTTCTAATCTCGGATTTGGTTTCTTTGATTTCATGTTGAAGGTCGTTAATTGTGATTTCTTTCTTAAACCTCAAACGCCTATCTTCGGCTAAACGACCACTCGTTTAGGATTCCAAGACCTACAAGTCAAACTCACACTTCCTTGAAACAAGATGTGGGGCTAAAACAGAAACTGGAAGAAGCAAATAACTAGGAGAGTACTGGTTAACATAAACTATCGACCCAAAGGTTTAAACAGAAGTAATAAAAGAAACTTACAATCACAATAGTTCTATAAAAGAAGAAACGTAATAACAGATAAGAATGGAGAAAATATAACAGATGTAGAGGTAAATGAAGGGGAAGGGGAGAGTTATCATAAAATAGATGTAAAATAAAATATGGGGAATGGGAGACATTATGATATGATACTAAAAATAAGGCCGTATAACTGGCCAAATGTATGTAAATCTGAAAATAACTTGAAACTGAAATTAATGCTTAATAAATGTAACTTACAACTATTATCGGCCAACTTGGCTCTGATACCACATTGGGTAAGCCATTGATAAACTTCTCCTTCCAAAATGGAGAGTTACAATTGCTTTTGTGCATAACTTTGGTGGTAAAGACATCGTACCACCTGTAATCACTAAGGGTAGGACTCAGAACTCCAAGGAGTCAAGACTAGATCCCAAGTTAGCACACCATGCTACACAACCAAACAAGAGTCAGTTGTCGATGAGGATGAAAATCACAGTCAATCCTCCCTAACTCAGTCAGACTTTGAGCAAGTTGAACCCCTAACAGGTCACCGGCTCAATGTCATGAAAAAGGATTTCACCCCAGAC
Source organism: Notholithocarpus densiflorus (assembly GCA_030021035.2). Lineage (NCBI taxonomy): Eukaryota > Viridiplantae > Streptophyta > Magnoliopsida > Fagales > Fagaceae > Notholithocarpus > Notholithocarpus densiflorus. The sequence goes on along the minus strand of JARYZH020000312.1, from coordinate 338,055 downwards.
CATAAGTATTTAGGTAATGATTTTGACTCCAAGGCAAACAAAGTCAAAAGAGAAGCCTATAAGGCAAATCATACCAAGGAAAAAAGGATAGAAGTGTACACCAAATGGCAAGAGTTCGTGAAAGAGATATCAGCAAATGTCCCTTTCTTTGAATATTTTGAGAACCATTTTGAATGGCACAGAAAGTCTTGTGTTATCACCAAGACAAACTGGACCAAAGAAAACAAGGAAGTAATCTGATCCAGTCACCCTCCCTTAGAAAATATAACCATCAAACATCAAGGTTTTGAAGCAGTTGCTACTCCTTTTAGGAGACCTTCTAGCGAAGATAAACCAGTAAAAAAGGTCATGAAACAAAACAACTACATCAACCAGTGTCTAGATGTCATAGGAAAACAGCTATATATATATATATTGATTTGATCTATGTTTGTCTACAAGGTTATTCAAATTGGTATCCAATTTTGTAAATATTATAGGATCCTCAGATGGTTGGATTAGATTGTGAATCATAAGATTTTACTTTTGTTGAATAAAAAAAACACATTGATAATGACTTTATATATTGGATCATCTTTAAAATTCAGGGTTTTAAAAGATGATTTCGTAATTAATTAAAACATAAATAATATATTAAATTTCTAAAAAATTAATAAAGTTGACTAAACAAAAATATAGAGACACATACACAATTTTTGAAATGTAATTTTACAATTTTTATACATCAAATAACAAATAAACATAGGCAAACAAAGAGACATTCTTATTATTTTTTATGACTTCTCTATTCGGTGAACCATTTTAGAAAGGACTTTGACTTGTTTTTACTAAACTACTATATTATTATTAGAGTCACAAATTTTACATAGTTTATTATATTTTGGCAAAGAAGATGTGGATAATAAAAATAAATAATAATTGTAATATAAGTATGTATATTATATGTCTTGTCATTTTTTTGGTGCGATGCATCCCAATATGAAGTATAAATTATGCAAATCTTTGTTCTTTATTTCAACTTCTGAAATCTCGGTGGTAAAGAAAAAGAAAACCCACAACTGCTAAAACAATTTGAATTCTTTATCAAATGTTGGTTCCTTGCTTTCTTTTCATTGAAGCTGATTGGCGAAGAATTTGGGCTCTAGTTTTGGAGATAGTGTAAATTTTTCAGGGACCTAGATGCTTAGGACGTCACTGGTTGCAAAAGTGAGGTACTAACATATGTTAATGGAGAAGAGGACGATGAATCAAAATTATTGTTGCCTAATATTCTTTTTACTACCTTCATTGTTACAATAAATCCAATGAAACACACCTTAGGAATTTTTCTTAGTGCTGAAAACCCATTTATGAATGAAGTTTATTAACATAATAGTATTCTTCAACATTTGTTCTTTCTATTTGTTCTTCTACATGAACATGACCATCTTTTTTCTTTTCTTTTTTAATCCTTCTTATGATCATTTTATCAAACACGCGAAAACATAGAACTACAAATATTAGGATTACCTTTAGTATTGAAACGAAGAGCAAACCACTTAGTTTGACAGCAATTCATTGTAAAAGAGACAAAAAAATTATTAAAAAAAAACACACACTTAATACTATAATATATAAATCACGCTTGACATACCATATGGTTTTAAGAAACATAGCAATATCCCCACTCAATAATATAGGCTTGCTGCTCTAAAAGGAGCTCTTTTCTAGCCGGAGCTAAATCCAAAAGCATTCACCTTCCGATTAACAAAGATCTAAAGGATGTCTAATGGTTTATATATCATCTCTTTGATTTTTAGGGGTGGTGACAACTGAACAGGTTGGATTTAATTAGGAGAGGAAGAGGCAAGAAAGGAGGAGAGAGAGAGAGAGAGAGAGAGAGAGAGAGAGAGAGAGAGGCATTAAAGAGCTTACATGAGAAGTTGAAAATAATGGAGAGAGGAAGTCAGGTGTGTTATGGAAGCTAAGGTGAAAACTATGGAAGCACTAAAAGACTAATATAAAAAGAGTGAAAATAAAATAATTTTGTTTATTAATGGAAATAAAATAATGATATGGTCACTAATATGACTCAACAGAAGTAGCAACACAAATATTACGCTTTACCTTTTAGATATGTATAAATATAGATATAGATTTAGATAAGTTAATGTTTATGATTTTTTTTTGAAGCGAGTCAATGTTTATGATTAATAAAAGAGTTTCTCAATATCTCAAGAGATTCACTGACAATAATAATATTCTTTGAATTTATCTTCAAATATTTTGAAATGCAAAGTAGAACACTGATAGGAGATCCCTCGCCACAGACCATCTTCAACCACCACTCAAAAACAGATTCGATTGCATGCCAGTGACCTCGGTTGACTCACTCAAGACCGTTTACACGCTACCTAACCTACCGTCCTTGTTCGAGTGTGTCACTTGCAACAAATGAAACCTCCCTGCGACAAGAGACCCAGTCTGCTATATTAGGGTTCGGGTGTATGTGTTCGTTTCTTAAAAAAAAAAAATTGTAGTACACTTCCAGCCAAGACATGAGACATCACACAAGATGAATCATCCCAATATTACTTTATTATTATTATTATTATTTGTAAAGGAATCCCAATATTACTTTGAGAATGATAATGCACGTATCACAGACTTCATAGTCTTCTCTGGACAATATTCAAGTGGTACAATAAACACAAATGCAAGAATCCCCAACACCCTATTAAGGTATGGGGATACTGGTAACAAAAGAATAAATATTAGAATACAAGTCTTCCTTTCAATACATGCCTTCTAAAACCTGGAATATGAACGTTCAAGATGTAATCCTCCCAGTTTATGCTGTCTACGTTGAATCCAAAGTCCCTCATCTCTTCCAATGACATGCCTTCCATCAATTTCTGGGTATTTTGATTGTCAAACCTGGTAGCAAATCATTTGTAACCGTAGCTCAACAAATTATTCGTAAGTAATAACTAGAGGAAAGCAACAATATTAGGGGCTTAATTATAACATTAGTGAAATAAGCAGAAAGAATTTTGAGCAAACACACAAAGTGATGTATGGATTGCAACCACCTTGGACTTTCTAAAGACTGGTTATGTCTATAATTAGTTTTATTCTGATTTAAGATCAATAACAATCAATTGTGCCTTTGATTTGGATGGTGGTTTTAGAGTACAGTTTATAGAAACCTATTGTTTTTGTTAATTCACGCCCATTATAGGTGAAGTTTAGAAAATTACTTACAGATTTTGAAATTTCACATTTATTATAAGAATGTTAAAGATGTGCACTAATTTGATCAAAGATGGTAATCCCATTATTGAAAAGGAAAAGTAAGGAGGTGTGCCAATCCTGATAAATGAGGTGGTGGTGTAGCTAAATTTTGTGTGTGAGGCTTAGGAGCAAAGTTCTGCCTTGTGCCAATCTCATATTGCAAAATTTTGTCTTGTAAAGACTAAGCTTTGTCTAGACTACTGTTTTAATGTGAAGGTATCAATATCTTTGGGTGTTTAATTAGGGTAGTTTATGTTTGAGATTTTTTTTTGTGAGAGTTTATTTATAGTTGTAATACCTATTATTGATAATCAATTTTGGTTGATATTGTCCGTAGATGTAAGCTTGGAGAGGAGGTTATTCCTACTTCTGTAGATAATGTATAGTATTTTAATGGCATGTACGTGGACAAATGCTCTATATAGTATGCAATTGAGAAATAAATTGGAGACATACATGCCAAGCTTCAAAAGAAGCTTTTTACTATTTACCCTGGTTAATTCATTCATTTGTGAAAATTTACTACTAATAATGTGTCAATTCTTGTGACGATTTAAAAATTTTGAAAGTTCTAAGCACTTGTATGATTCTTGCTTAGGTGACTTGAGGAATTTATTTGTGGTTGGCCTTGAAACCTCCCCATTATTCACTTATTTATTGTTAAGTTTTTTTATTTTAGCCCTAGTTCTCAACATCTTATTGTCAAATGCTGAAATGAATGAATTAGAGTCACAATAATATGGGTGTGTGTGAGGATTTCAAAGTTAAAGACATACCACCGCAAACTCTTGGTGCGATAGTCACTCCACAAGTTTAAATGCTTGTGGGGTGTGGAGGGCAAGGGCCAGGGTTCAAGTCTCCAAGAGGGAGTTTCACACATATATACACTTAAATTAGGATAGAGTAGAATTCTATCTGGTAAAAAAAAAAAAAAGTTAAAGACATTATTACCTTTCCCTATCGAACATATATGGCTCATAAATTTTAGCCAAGTGAACAACATGCTTCACTATCTTCTTGTGTTTTATTTCCAGCTTGCCTCGCAACTTAGAGTCTGTAATGGTTGTATCCATTAGTCCACTTCTTTGAGCTATTTCATCCGAAATGTAAGAGGCGAAATTGTCCATTGAATTGAAAAACTTCATTTCATTGATGCGTATGTTTGTCCTTTCCGAGTTCATTAACGGAGAACAAGTGAAGTGATTGCAAGAAAACTTGAATAAATCATGAAACAAAAGCGGGTTTACAGCAGATGACCCAACGTGGTAGACATTTAATTCAGGTTTCGCAGCTATCCCATGCTTTGCTATGGCTGCTATGGACGCGTTGACAACCATGTCCAAAGGAACCTAAAGCATTCATGATTCAATTCTTAGTGAAAAGTGAAAAAGAAAAAGAATTGTATGGTATATCAAACCAATTAATAATGCGAGAAAAAAAAAAAAAAAAAAAAAAAAAAAAAGGGGTAGCAAATTACCACGTCTGTAACTGCTTTTGGGTCTCCAAGAAATCCTGGGAGCCGGCCTTTACCATAGGATAAGATCAATGGATCCAACACTCTGATTTGTTTATGTATATATAATTAAGAAAACAAGAAAGGTATAGTTAATTATATATGATATTGAAAGAATTTTATTAAATTACTAGTTATCCTAAAAATTATAATGGTTAAGAAATGGTGATTTAACACGTAAAGCATTATTCTAGCAAGCTTCAAAGAGAATATATTTTTGTGAAGGTTAAAAAGGTACTTGATTCCTTGTATCCATCCTGGGAAAGGCTCTTTGATGGAGCTCTCAATTGCACTTGGGCGGATGATGACTACTGGAATATCTCCTCTCATGCTATTTAATAGCATCTCTCCCATGGCCTTGGTGAACACATAAGTGTTTCGCCATCCAAAGATTTTTGCTCTATTACAGTGACAAAGAGTATATTGATTAGGTGAGCATCAGCACTGACAAACTTGCAATTAAGCATATGGATGTTAAAACTAATAGAAATCTACCGGCTTAGCGATGGAATTATATGACCTGGACGAAATTGTCATGACTCATGAAGATTGAAACTCATTGCTTTTTATCATGACCTACTTTGCTTTTTGGGGAAATTCCGTTCATTTAAACATTCGATTAGTTAAACTTTTTATTTATGGTAATTTTTCATATTGTAATTTATAAAAAAAAAAAAGAAAAAAAAAAAGAAAAAGAAAAAAAAAGTAAGAATAAGGTATTGGAACATTTTCCATGGTCAATAGTATCTTATTATGTGATTTTCACAACTTTACCATTCTTAGACCTTAATTTCATGCTTAACATGAACTAAGGTTTTCTAGGGTTTCTAATGGGTCTCCTAACCAAGAGAGTCAATCTCGTACTTGAGGCTGTACTGGTTTGACCAGTAAAACGATATATTTCGGTACCTGTCAATACCGGTGTACTGTTTCGAGTTTACTGCTATCTTTTATATTTATAAATAAATAAATATATATATATTATGATAAAAATAAAGTTTACCATAAAACATTACCTCAATTCAGAACAAATTATTCATGGTTTTAGACTTTAGACTTTAGCATACTAAGAAAACAAATAATACTAATAAGTTAATACAAATAAGTTATCATTCTGCCCTTACAAAAATTCAAAAATTACAAAACTGAAAAAAAAAAAAAAAAAAAAAAAAGAAGCTTATTTCTTTACCGGTCGGTACGCCTAATGCTGGCTGAAATGCCCAAAATCGGCCGATATAGTCGGTATTTAAACTAGTACGAAACATTGACGTTTTGATACCGGTGCACGTACCAGTACGGTACATACCGGTGGTACCAGCCGGTACGGTATGGTATCAACCACCTTGCTCCTAATTGTTATGTAACTTCTTTTTTAATAAATTAGTGGTCATAAGACTCATAACCCACTAGGCATTTAGACTTTTATTAACATGTTCTAAAATGTTTTTCCCCCTCTTTTTTTTTTTTTTTTTGGGTGTGGATTCCAGAGTTCTCATAGATTTAAGTAAATTCCTATGGATTTAATGGTTATTTGTTGAAATAGACGTGCATGTTTTGCAAATTGTAGCTTTTTGCCTGCATTAGGTATAATTTTTTTTTCCTGTCAAACAAAAAAAAAGGTAGAATTTTTTTTTTCCTTATATATAATTTTTGCCTCGAAAAAGTATGGAACCTTAAAGGATGATTTTCTTGGATCTTGGTTTTGATTGATTAATGTTGCATTTCTAATTGAACATTAAAGCATAGTTCGTTACCTTTGCAAACCCAATTCTATCATCTTTTGAGCAACAACATTTTTATGCACAGATAATTTCAAATCTGAAGCCAACTCTATTTCAGCAATGATATCCAACACTGGGATAGATTCTGGAGGGGTTTTTGAGGTGGCACTTTCCTCTGCTATTGTCTGTCCCATATGGAAAGGTTTCTCCATAATTAATCCTTGTCTCTCCCTATTGACATATGCTGTGTAACAAAGCAACACTTAAAAATCATTGCTATGATATTAATGTATATATTTATATTTAGAACAACTTATGCTTAGTTGCATACCAGTTGATACATGCAAGAAAAGGCTAAGTTTTTTGCATTTCTTTGCAAAACCTAGGAGTCGAGAAGGTCCTCTTGTGTTGGTGTTGAGAGCAACATCATACCTATATGTATATATAACAACAATTTAAGATTCAATTTTATGAGAACACCAAGAAAACAAAAACAAAAAAAAATGTTAAAACAACCTTTTAAAAAGAAATGCACATTCAAGCTAGATGGAGTGAAACCTTTCGTCAAAAGTTGTACTGGCGGCTGAATTTATGATCACATCAACTTCCTTTGCGATTTCATTAGCTGTATAGGGATCCATCCCCAGATTGGATTCACAAACATTCCCAGCTACTGGAACCAGCTTCCTCATCATGAAAGCCTTAAAGGATTTCCCATGCATTTGTTCCAAGCACTTGAAAAGTTCCGACTCTAAAATCTAATCACCATAATTAAATCTCTGAGATTATAAATGAAGATTTAGAAGTTCTTTTATTTTATAGAAAAATATACTCAAACACATAGTTATTATATAAACCCCGACTGGACACTAACTCAGTTTAAGAGCCAAGTCATTGGGTCACTTGTTCAATTATTGGGTTATTTTGTCATTGGTTCAACTAGTGGGCTACTAGTTGAACCATATGACTAAATAAAAAATTAAATAATTTAAATAAGTTTGCAAAATCATAAAACAAATATGTAAAATTAAACTAAATTTACAATAGGCATGCCTAAATTTTTAATCAAACTTAGGTGTAAAAAAGTAGCCACTAAATAATCCAAACTCAAGGTTTCAAAAGAAAATATCGAAAAATATTTGAAATAAAAAAATTTCATAGAATTGTAGTCAAGTCTTTGCTGAATAAAATTTTATTACACCATGTCTTAAACTCAAAAGTCATATTCTATGCTTATATAGCATATCTCACTAATTGCTCATCCTATGAATTGCGATCTAAGCTAAAATTTGAAACACTATCTTTATTGAAAAGTCCAACATTATCTTCATTTTAAAATCTTTCATTTTCGTCACACTGTAAACTAGGAAACAATATTGTAATGAACTTATTAAGGTAAATTTGTTTAAAATTACAAAATCAGCTAGGTGAAAACAAGTTGTTTGAGTTGCCCGGGTTACTAAAAATTGTTGGATTTTATTAGATTGTACTAGTTAAACAACTGTACCAAATTAGATACAAGTTCACTGAATTATTGATCCAACAGACCAGATTGAATAGGGTTTAATTAACTATGCTCAAACACCAAAAAAACAAAAACAAAAACAAAAATGTAACAAGCATCTTTACACAGCATACTTCATTTTCCAGTCTGTCCACTATGAACACACACATAAAGAAACAAAAAGTAAATCATTATATGCATCATACTTCAGTTTTAAGTCTGTGGATAGCAGCTTCTTTATTCTTTGCCTTGATCAAGAGAAAGATTTTCCCCACATCAGGCACTGTACGTAACATCTTCTCAATAAAAGCTGCACAACTGAATATGTTAGATAAACTAACAAGGGGAAATTCTAAAGTAGTTTTGGAGTACTGTTCTGGGCTCTCACAAAAAGGTGAGCCCCATGGGTCCCACCATGGGGCCCACACCCTTTGTGAGAATTCAAAGCGACTACCTAAGTTTTTTCCACTAACAAGATGTTGTATCATATGATATTCAGAATAATCTAGATATGTAGTAGAGTAAAATAAATGTGGGCACAATAAGTTTAACAATCTAGGTATCCTAACTTATTGCAGGAGCCAATCAAAAAATCTCCTTGAGGAGCTTAAGAATAAAATTATTGTAGCACAAATATCATTATTAAATCAAAGCCTTAAGTTATTAGAAAAATTGATAGTTAATGATTATTCAACACACTTACAACATTTTTTTTTTTTTGGTGAAACTGTTTACAGTTCAATATTTTGGAGGTCTATACAAAAATCGCTTATATTTTTTTGAGGAATGCTATGTCCACAATGTTTTCATAACAATTTTCACAAAAATTCTTAGTGGTAAGTTGTTATTGGTTCAAATTTGAGCTCATCACTCACTTCAATTTTTTTATCACTAATAATAACTTACTAAGTAAGAATTGTTGTGAACGTAACATGGGGCTTTGAGCGTAAGTGTAAAGCTGGCCGGTTAAATATTAATGGTGTACTAATTTATTTTTTGTTTTTATTTTGTTTTCAGTTTTAGAGAAACATAACTACTTAGAAACATCAAGTTTCTAAATTTTTTTATGTTCTTAAAATTAAAAATTAAAGAAAGAAAAAACCAAATTAGCCTTATGTTTTTAAGGTATGTAAGACTTAATGCACAAGAAAGCAATACCTTTGGCTAGAAATCCAGTTGCGCCTGTGATAAGATAGTTCTTGCCTTGAAGATAACTAACAATGCCAATACTATCACCTCCGGCATTTTCTTTGTTTTCGCAACAAACCACTCTAAAAGTTCTTCCAGTTGTAGAAGTTCTGGTACTACTGTAGTTATGGTAGCAATGATAACTTTTTGTGGTAGTGAGGACAGGGATTGAAGTACCATAAGGGATTGCATGAGTACTGGTGAGAGATCGAGAATAGGATTTATAAGGCACAGATGCCGTGGACATGAAACTTTGGAGAAAACTCATTATAATTTTTCTAAAGACTACCTCAGTAAGTTGCTTAATTTAGATGTACCTTATGTTCTATACAATGGAGAAGCTCGGGGCCTCTTTATATATAACTAGAGACTATCTTGTAGCTGATGAGATAAAATGAAGGGAATGGAGAGTTTATATAGATGTCATGAAGCTACGTGAGGAATGAAATTCACGTGATTTTCTTTGAATTCACCACCATTGTCTCAATAGCCACAATAGGTGGGCCTTAGCCTATGTTTTGTATCATATGTGGTTTTCCAAATAATTCAATGGGCCCAGCGCATAATCACACAAGAACATAATGATTTACGTAAAAATACCATTTTTTTCTTTAAATGAAAAATTACGAGACAAATTTTGAATAATTTTAGAGGCTATAAAACTTAAAAGATACATGTTGAGCAAATAAAAGAAGTGTTTGATACACCCACTCAAACACACATTTTCAGTTTTTAAACAGCATTATACACATTTTTATACACTTTTTCACCCACACGTATTTTCACACATATTTTCAAATAAAAAAACACATATTTTTAAACACATGTACCAAACACCCAAAAAGTCTCATTTTCTTTTCACTCACAACTCTCCTCCTTACCGTTTATCTCTCACAATTTTCTCCTGCTCTCAGTCTCTCTAGAACTACCTCATTTACTCACTGGCCGAATGGCCTCATTTATTTATTCTTCAACTTTTCTTATTTTCTTCTCTTGCTTGTAGAACACGCACAAGACGAATTGATACATCTTTCATAAATATGGCTTGACTTTTGCACATAAAATCTGATTTCATTTGACAAGCTTTCTCTTACAGGCTCATTTAATGAACTTTGACAAAAAGTGTGGCCTGGACTTGTGCGTGTCGGCACTCAACATCTAGGAGGTAAACGCATCAATTATGAGGGTGATTAGTGAGGGATTCGAAATCGTTTCATTTTTTATTTTTATTCCTCTAAACAAAACAACATTGCTTTATATTAATTTTTCCCATTATTTTGTTGAATGAAATCATGTTGTTTTATGTTATTTATAGGGAAAAATAGACAATGCCATTTAAGCATAATTTATTTTTTATTATATATAATATATCAGGGCGATTGGCTATTAGCTGCTTTTCAAATCCCATGAGTGACTGACAGCTAAATTGCCAATGTCGATTGGTGGAGAAAATCCAGTCGACAAGCAAGTCAAAACTAGTTAGAAACAACCTAAGCTATTCAGCTTGGCATGGTCTTAGTAAGTTTTGTTTAGCTCTGGTTGGAAAAAAAACTCCAAATTGGAGCGAGCCATGAGCTTACTTCGAGTATTTATGACTCTGGTGGCAACACGTGACAGGCGAATGACATGATTCTCGAGGAGTTACACGACAACTAGCTCTAAAGGCTGAGGAAAAGCTAAAGAGAAGGACCACAAGGAGGCACCGAAGGTGATAAGGGATCGACCTCTACCATCGGGCGAGATCCCCCTTCCCTTTCCAGTGTCACTAAACCGGTCTGGTATTTCTAGATGCATTCATTCTTTTCATCAAAAGATGATCATGAAGAGAGACGTGTGGGCGGATAAACTAGTTTGCTTTTACCTTTCAATGTTCTTATTATCGAAGCTAATCCTAGTCAGAAAGAGGGGGAGTTTCGGTTATGAGATATAGTTCAAAAGTCGTCGACAGTCCTTATAGATCTATTTTATGATCTTAGCTACGTGTGTCTAGACTTGGTTCACAGGTATATCCCCTCGTGTCCTCAATAATCCTATGAATATTTGATTACGGTGGTTGCCTGTATGGTAATCATCACCCGTTAAGGATTCCGCGTACGGTGTATCTGGGCCTAAGAAGGGGTCATGCTAACGGGTGTCCTTAGGGCAATGACTAACAATCCATTTTAGGAAAGTGTTGACACCACTTTTAAGAAAAATGGAAAAAGCTGTCAAAACATTAACTGTTTTTTTTTTTTTTCTTTTCTCATAAAAACTTTCTTTAACTTGATTGTTAACAAATGCCCTAATGGCACTTATTAGCGTGTGTTGACTGCAAATCCACCATCAATAATCCATAAATCTAAATGTGTCATTTAAAATTTTTAAAATGACATGAAATTATGTGCACCATTAAATACAGAATGTAAAATCTTAACCATAAAATGGAAAGATTTTACTTTCACTTGACTGAACTGAAGAGGATGCTTGTCCATAAGTTACGTACGCAAAGAAAGAAAAGGAAAATTTTCAAGTAAAACATAATCAATGCTACAGGAAAATGAATGCTTATAAGAGTTTTATTGATCAATCACCCACCATAATCACACATAGAATAGGAGCACCTAGATTGTCCAGGACACACCTCGAAACAAGACCCACAGTGTTGTGGATCATTTTGTACATCAATACACTTCCCATCACAGCACAAAAGCCCATAAGCACATGCCAAACCACAAGCTCCACAATGGTTCCTATCCCTCATGGTATCCTTGCAAAACTTTTGGAAACAACATGTGGTACCACCCCAAGGGTTCTTCTCACGGTCTAAGCACACACTTGGGTCATTGGCACAGGACAGTACCCTTTGCCTTCCCCTTAAAGCAGAACGGAAAAAGTTCAAGTGAGTTGGAGCATCTGAGCGTTGCAAACCAGTTTGGTGGGTTGCAGAAACCACATTGGAAGTAACTATTAACACAAAGAGGATGAAGGGCCAATAATAGCAGTATATAGTGGCATTGAATAGAAAGAGATTACCAGCATTTTTGGTTTTGAAGTATGCCAAAACCATGGAAGATCACATAACAAACTCAAGCACATGAGATTTGTAGCTTATTGAATGAGAAAGACTTCCTGGGTTAAGAAAGCATCAAAGAAGACATGCACTTCACTATTCAATTGGTATTTGTTTTGGTTGGTGAGCTTTGTCAAAATTGTAACATTAAAACACAACCATTACGTGGAGTATCAACCTAACATCTCTCAAACTATTATTGAGTAGATAAGTGAAACAGACATGAATATGACTAGGGGAAACATGAATAATTGAATTCATATTTCTTCAATATGTTGGTCAATGAGATTCTTTCAACTAATCATTTTTCAATGACCTCAAAATTGAAAGTGTGTCCAAGATCACAGAATAATCATTTTCTTTAATGGATTGAAAAATAGTTTAGGTACTACATAATAAGTGTCAACTGTTCAACTTTTTTTTTTTATCTCTCTTTTCCTCTTGTGAAGGGAGAACTAGGGGGGGGGGGGGGGGCTTGTTTAAGTTGTCTGCAAACTAGCTTTTCTCAGAAGAAAATGCTAGAACTACTACTAATTTGACCATAATAGTTAATAAATTAACATAACAATTAACGTGATTAGTGTTACATCAATAATATAATAAATACATTTTTGAATTACTTCTTTTATTTTTGTGTTATAAAATGAATAAATCAATTTGTAAAACTTATGTAGTAAATATTGTAATACCTATAGCATCACTCATCATAAGAACTTTGAGATAGAGTTTCAGATGCTAGAAGTTGTTGCCATAACTAGGCTGAGCTAGTATGTCTGTAAGAATGTTGTATTTTCTAATCGAGTAAACTCCCATGTATAGTAGTTCACCTATAGTTCAAGCAGACCCATAAAATTGTATGAAACTGTGTACAGAAGAAATACAACACATGCATCCTGGCCAAGCAATGGACAAACTGCAGCCTCCATGTTATTGACAAAGCTCAACTCACAACTGAAAAGGGGGAAGAGCCTGTAGATATTTCATAATTACAATGTACTTCACAAAGCCACAATTTCATGATGAAACACTGTACAAGAAATTCACTGACAATAACAATGTTCTTTAAATATCTTCTTAAATTTTGAAATGCAGAGTAGAACACTTGTAGGAGATCCCTGGTCAGCTATTGTGGTGCCTTTCTGATTCTTTCATCAAGAAATTCCAGGCCAGCAAAGCTCCCCCAACAGCAGGCTCCACCTGAAGGGTCAAATTGTTTTTGGTAAAGAAAATAGAAGAAAAATAAACAGTATGCAGTAATTGTCTAGGCTGTAAACTTCCACAACAACTACAAGATAATGACACTACCATTAAAGCTGTAAGCATGTATATTATATAGATTTTACCTTCTTGTTTGTGAAAACTTATCCGTATAGGTGTAGAAAGATCTTAGCCCCAACTTTATTGATGGGGATATGGAGTGTCAATAAAAATAAAATGGTAGCTTATACTGTTTTACAGCTCTTAAAAAACATTCTAATGCATTGTAACAGGGATAACAAAAGCATGTTGACTCATTAAAGATATCCATCACATATGTGCCATGCATGTACCACATTCTCACAGAAGAACGCATTGCAACACTTAAAAAAAAAGATCAAAGAATCACATGCACCCTCTGCAGAAAGGGGTGGCCCACCTTTGTGTCCTTCACAAGTCCACGAAGAGAGCAAGTGAGCTCTAAAGAGAAACTCAACAGAGTCTTAATGAGGGCTTATAAGCAAGTGTTTTTCTCTTATATTGAGGAGGAAGAGGTGGTTTCAAATGAAGAAATGTAATGAGCACCTAACACATCAAATGGAAGGGGAAAAACCCTAAGCTAGGGAGGCACAAACTCAACACAGACAATTCATCTAGAGATCATCCTGGGGTTCCCATGAGCCAAGGGGGCCAAGGGGAGAGGGAGGAAGAGAGGAGGGAAGTGGAGAGCTTGATTAGAGATGTATTTGGCCAATGGGTCTGTGGGTCTTTTAGGCAATTGAAGTTACTACAGTTATTGCAGCTGAGCTTTGGGCTTTAAGAGATGGCCTCCAGCTAGCCATTTCTAAGGGTATTCAGCAACTGGAGGTAAAGCTTAGTGCTCAAGTGGTAATCAAATGCATATCTGACAAACTTTGACAAACAAATTTTGAGTCCCATAATCAATGACTGCAGGTCCTTACTAAAGAAGACGAGGCAAACCACCCTTACACACATTTCACAAAGGAAATTCCTTTGCTGATGCCTTGGCCAACATCAGCACCTCTCAAGAACATGCTTTTGCGTTGTACAGCTGCCCCCTGAAACTGCTCTGCTGTTTCTTTTAATGTTTCTGACTCTTTTTGTAACTCTGTAATTTCCTAGTTTTAATGTACTCCCCTTTTTACCAAAAGAGGGGGTGCAGGGGGTAAGAAATCTGGACAAATGCTTTCCAATTTGTTATTGAGCAATAATTTCATGTAAGTGGAGAGGAGGAATCCTAACCTCTGGTCTAACCGGATAAGCCCCAGGGTAGTGTTTATGGATGCAATTAATAACTTCTTTTCCTATATCCCAAATCTTGTTAGCTTCAAGGACACCACCAACCATCACAACAGGAAAAGAACCATTTCCATCTGCAATCAAATTTCATTTTCATCTAAAAATGGTTAGAGACCAAGAATTTGGCAATATTATACGTATAGGTATCATTAGATACATAACAGATCACTACTTATTTATGATGCATATATAGCTTTTTTGGGCCCTTTTGTGTCCTTGAATGTTTGTATATAAATACAGAGTTGCATAGGTTTATAGGAATTTGTATATGCATTTCAAAAATAAGAGCATATCCTTTTATTTGGAGGTATAAAAATCCAAAAACTAAATATATTTAATTGTATATCACATTATCACAATAATTAAAAGAGTCAGAAAAATCTGATACTATTTCAAGCATTCTGAGTTCATTAAATGCAAGCTTCATTTCTAAAATTCAAACTGCCAAATGCCAAGAACCAAAGTAGAAACATTTTAATAGAAAATATAAAAGATTGTTCATTTACTTAAAATATTTTACTAATTTTCTAAAACCAATCATAGTTGGACAAGTTGAGCACCTGCACCACACAAGGAAAGTCTTTGAACAACTGCTTTCACGCTTAGAGCCAATTCCTGGACTGCATCAACAAGTATTTTATTTGCAATTTGATCACCAGATTCGGCACAAGATACCACATCTGGAACAAGTGCTGCAATGCGTGCCCAAGATGGATCCGCATAAGTCCACCTACATTCGATTAGAAAATATAAATCAATTTAAAACATTCCTAATTGATCGCAACATGTGATATTCAATGAGCTAAAAAGGGACCAGTTACTTCAAATAGCCATTGTTTCCCAAAGATAAAGCTAAACTCAATGTGACAGATTTTTCCATCCCAGGGCAACATTACTGTTCTTAGAAGAAAAAGATACTTTCACTCTACTATCCCATTCAATTACCAAAAACCACCTTTACCGGTTCAGCTACCAAAAAAAATCCAGATTCCAAGAGTTCAGTTGCACGAAGGATAATGCTTTTGAAATTTAGTTAACACACCCTGTCTATGCCTTTTCTCTGATTTCCCTTTCCAAACACATCATGATCATATCAGCCAACAGTATTTAGTCTCCATAGTACTTCCCAACAGTTCTGTGGTGGTCACTGAATCAGACACTTATTACCCATACTGCTGGAATAGTACACTAAGGATGATTATACATAATTTTGAGCATAATTAACAGGTCAAGGAGAAGAAAATTGGTCCAGACAGGTTGACCTGATTGATGGAGTCAGCCTCAGGTCATTCCGGTTGAAAAGAGAGAAAAGCAACTTCAAACCACCAAGGTTTTGAATTCGGATTCAGATCTTCTAGATTTCTTAGGGTACTCTACCAAATAGATTTCCTTAAATTTTAACCATTCTTTAATGATTTAATGATCTAGATTCTGCTATGTCAGCATTCCACTTATTATTAGTGGAATGCTGATATGGCAAATTCTAGACTATTAAATCATTAAAGTGTGGTTAGGATATAAGGTAATCTATTGATAGAATACCCTAGGAAATCTAGAGGATCTGAATCCTTTGAATTCACATGCGAACCTGTCTAAATAAGAGACTTGATTCAAAGAACCATCTCTCTCTCTCTCTCTCTCTCTCTCTCTCTCTCTCTCTCTATGTAACATTAGTTCGCCCTTCCTAAACATGTGATGACACAGTAACCAAGGCAACCAACGCCCACAGTGAAATTCATATTGGAGGTTTCACTCTCCATTCATTTCAGGATTGCCTGATTGGTTTAAAAAACTATTATTGTAATTGGTTTATTTTGTTTGAAAAAGTAATTGGTGTAAAAATACAATTGTACCTAGAAAAAATTTAGAGTTTAAATGTTGTACCTATCCAAATAAACAAAATAAGCTAAAACAAACAAACCCTTATTTTACTTTAAAACATACATGATCCACAATTATGGGTGGCTGCATTTTGAAGATTTCATAAAATTTTATAAGTCAGCAAACAATGAGTTACCACCAACACTTTCAATCCAAGAACACCAACTTAAAGCTGGATCAGCTTAGTTCTATATTGCATTCATCCCATTTCAGACAAAAAAATTGACCAAGGTATTGTATTACCAAATTGGATTGAATGAACCCAAAACCCAGACTTAGAGGGGATTGCTAGATCTCAGAAACTTAACTAGCAATCGTGAGTGCATATGACAACCATCATGAAAAGTTTTGATAGAGATACCCTATCAGTTCATCTGGAGAAGAAAGGCTGAGAGCTTTCAAAATACAATCTGTAAGTGCTGTCTGTGGACCACGACCATCATGAGCCCTCACTACTGCTGTTAATGCCTGTGCAGCAATCCCATAGCCACTACAAGTTATCATATATCATCATTCATTAAATTCATAAAAAAATAATTAATAAGTATACCAAAATGCATTCCATCAATTACAAGAACATCATTAAAGACTGTATATATATATATATATGCTAGTCTTTCCCTTCAGTGGAATACAATTCACAAACATAATCAATGAGAAATCTAAAAAAAATTTTCCAGATGATTAAATAAAAATAGGATGATATTTCAAACTGTCTGCAAACGTGAATACTTAAGTAATACTCTAAAAGACTCTTTAGATCAAATTAAACTTAAATATCAGATATGTCTGACGGAGATGCACATAACACCTGTTTTTTTTTTATAGGTAAGAAGAATTTTATTGAGAAAAGACTACTTCATTAAAAGGATGAAGTAGCCAAAAAAATATGTATAAAACAACAAAGGAAAAAAGAAATTATGTACAAGCAGAAAGAGAATCTAAAAAAACCATATACTAAAATATAAAAGTTAGGAGCTTATTTCATTGATGTTCAACATAATTGCTGCTCTCCATCAACAAGTACAAAGAAATTTTCCCAAATCCAATTTTAAATTCACTTTGCTCAGCAAAACCACACCACCTTTGTGTATGAGAAGCGAAATAAGAAGAAAAGATTTATTTTTAAAAGAATTGAATTCCACAGTTACACATTTGTGTTTCCCAGCATTTTTGACATTCCAGTGCACATTAGGCATGACATGTAGGGCTGTAAACGATCCAAGTTGAGCAAAGTATTAAAAATTAGGATTGTTTATTTAATTTTAGGCGAAAAGCACATTTTGGTCCCTACATTTTCAGGCGATTCTCATTTTAGTCCCTACATTTTATTTTTACCGCTTTTAGTCCCTATCTTGAAAAACGCTTCCCGTTTTGGTCCCTGCCGTTACTCATTTAACATAAATATCCTACGTGGCAAACGGTCCAACAGTAAATGCTAACGTGTCTATTAAAATAATATTAAAAAAAGCCACGTCAGATAAAAATAATATTAAAAAATGCCACGTCAGTAATTTAATTTTTGAAAAAAGCCACGTCAGATAAAAATAATATAAAAATTTCTAACCTAATTATTTTTTTTAAAAAGAAAAGAAATTAGTTAAATTAATTTTTTTTCCTTTTTTTTGGAAGAACATGCAGAACGTGTTCTTCATTTTTCTTCCCCAACTAAGCTTGCCCAAAAAATTAAAAATTAAAAATTTACTTTTCTTTTCTTGCATTTTCTTAGCAACCAAAACCATAAAATCACTCAGATTTACAAAATAAAAAGATATGCCCATAAAAATTTACAAAACACAAACATTCAACAAGATTTTCTTATGCTTTGAAACCAAGCACAAAAAACACAAAACTCAAACCCAGATTTTTGGCCTCCATGAACAACCAAACCCAGCGAAGCCTGAATAAGATCTTAGAGAAAGCGTACACCTGATTCCACTATGGATTCGAAATCTTCTCCAAATGAGTAGTCGATTTGGATTTAGACAACATACACCACAAACCCATAAATCAACATACACCACAAACCCAAAAATCAAACCACCCACTGCCGAGCAATTCAAACCCAAACTCAATACCTAACTCACCAAACACCTAAACAAAAAATCACCAAACACCCAAACAAAACCCAAAGGCACGACCACCACCACATCGAACAAAACCCAGCCACCACCAAAACCCGGCTACCAACGAAACCCAACTACCAAAAAGACCATCACGAAACCCAGCCACCAAACAGACCGAGCAAGCACCGAAACCCACCACCATTTGGATCCAGCAAACACCGAAAAAAACCCACCATCAAAGCCGGCCACCGATTCAACTCCACAATCGAAACCCACCACCGAAACGCCACCACTAAAACCCAGCAAACACCGAAAAAAACCCACCACCAAAGCCGGCCACCGATTCAACTCCACAACCGAAACCCACCACCGAAACGCCACTGCTAAAACCCAGCAACCACCGATTCGATCCAACCAAAACTTAGTCAAATGAGAAGAGATAGATGAGCGAAACATGCTGTGAATAGAGAAAGAGGAAACGTAGAAGAGAGATATAGAGGGAGAGATGGAGAACTGTGAATAGAGAAAGAGGAATGGGAAACACCTCCTGGAATGTTCTTTCATGTTCTTCCAAAAAAAAGGAAAAAAAATTAATTTAACTAATTTCTTTTCTTTTTTTAAAAAATAATTAGGTTAGAAATTTTTATATTATTTTTATCTGATGTGGCTTTTTTCAAAAATTAAATTGCTGACGTGGCATTTTTTAATATTATTTTTATCTGACGTGGCTTTTTTTAATATTATTTTAATAGACACGTCAGCATTTACTGTTGGACCGTTTGCCACGTAGGATATTTCTGTTAAATGAGTAACGGCAGGGACCAAAACGGGAAGCGTTTTTCAAGATAGGGACTAAAAGCGGTAAAAATAAAATGTAAGGACTAAAATGAGAATCGCCTGAAAATGTAGGGACCAAAATGTGTTTTTTGCCTTAATTTTATTCAAACACAAGTCAAGCTCAAACTCATCACCAAACTAAATTACGTATTTAAGTTTGGTTCATTTTCTTGTCAACAACTTGAGTCTGAACACGACCTACTCAATTAATATATTCTTTTCCCATATAATAAAATTAAGACTCAATTTTTTATTTCTTCATGCTCATCTATGGTGATAAATAATAATTAAATTGTAGTTGAAGGTATATTGTTAGAGTTAATTTTTTTTTTTTTTATAAATATATTGTTTGAGTAAATCAGATAGAATGGTTTTCATTTACGAACTTATAAACATTAGATTCACTAACCTTGTATTGTTAAAAATTATATATAATTTATACTACGAAATAGACTATTTATATTATCAATAAATTACACATACTTATTTTACAAACTTACCCTGTCAAATTTCATGTCTATATAAGTATATATATTTATACATGTACACATATAAACATATAATATTATGGCTCTTGTTGCACACAATGTGTGCAATAAACACTGCCCTAATATTATATATACAAAATGACTCATACTCATGAACTTGTTCACTAACACATTAGTATGTTTAATCTCAACATCTTTAATAGGAAAGCCTAAACTTAGATTTAAGCTTTGGCTCATTTGTTAAATATATGAATATACACAAGCTTTTTCTCGAGCGCAGTCCAAGCTCTATTTACAGCCCTAATGATACGAACATGGAATGACAATGAAAACACTAATTCAGAAAGTACCTTCTTAATTTTTCAAATAAAACCTCCACAAAATAATTGAAAATCACGGCAAATTCAAGGTTTATGCGTTTATACATTAAATTAACAGACAGCATCCATTCTTTCTTCTAACATTCTATCAACAAATGACCGATAGATCTTATTTATAAAGGTGAAAACCTTCCTGCCAAATAAAGAATGCCAAAACAAAGACAAATTAGTTTATCCCTTTGAAGTTCAGGTTCATTTCAAATCTAATAAAAAATTCTTATATCTCTATCAACTAAATAAAACTCAGAAGTTGACAGTAGTAGTAATGATTACTTTATAACAATTTATTCATTACTTATCAAAATATATATATATATATATATTATATATATTTACAAACACATTTTCCTTTGACCCCAACGGTTATAATGTCTAGTAAAGCATCACATCCTCATCATGTAGAACAACAAACTAGAAGCAGCACTATGTTTCAGTGGGCGCATGTTTGGGGTTTTACGAATTTTATATAAATATATATATATATATATATTTACAAACACATTTTCCTTTGACCCCAATGGTTATAATGTCTAGTAAAGCATCACATCCTCATCATGTAGAACAACAAACTAGAAGCGGCATTATGTTTCAGTGGGCGCATGTTTGGGGTTTTACAAATTGTATTTCCATTTCTGCATTCTTACACTGTATTAGATTAAGTTTTTGAACCTGCTGTATTTTTTCTTGATCAAAATGTTCACCATCGTGAACATGATGTTCAAATTTTTTGAATAAAAGTTTTATTATCTATAAAAAAAAAACTAAAAAAAACAATAAACTAGAAGCACACCAAGAATATTGCACATACCTCCCCCAATCCCCTAAAACAGGTCCTGCACCCGCAGAACGAGCTTCTCTACCATCACTAGAAAAACCATATGAAATGGATCCTGTACCAGCAATTAAAACGCATCCATGAAGCTTTCCCATGGTCCCACTTGCCAGAGCTGCTAGTGCATCATTGTGGACATATATCTTAACATGGCTAGGGAATATGTCCCTGAATAAATCAGTTTAGATAATATTCAAAACCAGTTGCCAAGTTATCAGGTACCAATATAAGTAAGGATAAGAAAATTTATAGATTTATCCATAAAATTTGAACTTATATACATTATTGAACAACAGTGCAGACAAGAATGCATCAGAGTCAAAAAGCAACAAGATAGTAAAAAGAGGGTGGAGGGGGTGTGTGGGGGGGGTTGTTTATGGAATGTTAAGCATTAAAGAATAGCTATATCTGGTACCCCCTGGAAGCTAGATATCAAGGAGCTTACCTTTGCCATCAAGCATCAATCTAACCTAAATAAAAACTTGTCTTTGCTATCCACCTATCAAAAAAAAAAATACTTGTCTCATCAAAACTTCAAGTGCAGGAATCAGTCTCTCCCAATTTGGGGTTAAAGCTATCTACCAATAAATCATCCTAGAGTCTACAAAAGAGGGAGCTTTGTGCATTGGAAACAGCCTTTTTTGTATTTATCCCTGTTGCAAGAAATATTAATATCTAATGGTTACACTTTATAGATTTCCAAAAATTAGCAGAACTTTCCAAGAAAATTTTGAGTCCTTTTTCATTTATGATATCTTTCATTGTTTGCTGCGCTGGTATTTGTGCTTGTGACCCAACTTTTCATGGTTCCCTAACCCCTTTCCCTCTTTCTCAAATTACAAAGCTCAAGAATAGTCCTCCCCCTCACTCTCTTTTCTCTCAAAAGAAGATAGAAATGAAGGTGAAAGGGAAAGGGAAAATATAATTTATGTAAAAACCTAAGTAGTGAAGGCTTTGTCAAAATGAGTTTAAGAGGAGTTGTGTACAAAGGAAAATAATTTATAAGAACCCAAGAGAAGTAACACTTGCACAACCTTAGGGTCAAGTCAAAATAATAAGCATTAGCATAACTATAAATTTTTATTTCTGAAGTTTGAACCCTGTAAGAGGAAGGCCTGGACGCATCTACAGAAAACAAGTTGAGTTGACTGACAATTCAATTAATATTTGAGATTTTTCTGTGAAAGATAATAGTGCTCCACCTTTCAAAATGTCAGAACATCTCAAGGAAACCATATGAAAGCAACAAAGGAATGCCAAAGCTGTATCCCCCCACTTTGCGATACAGTTTTTTTTTTTACCACATACCAAGGAAAAATCAATCTTTTAACTTCAAATTCATACTCCCCCCACCCCTCCCCTCCCCCTTCAGCCAATTTATCATCTATGTAAAAGGGATTTCTTGTTTTGGGTTTAGTATGGACAAAAAAGGAATGAAGAAGCCGAGGAAGTAGAAGGCTGAAAAGCATAGGGCATTATCCTATAAAGCATTTGTGTCCTCTCAATATACATTGGATTGTACTATTATAACACATCAGCTCATGTAAAAAATCCTGTCTATTTTAGCATAAGAAGTTAAGAACCTACTTTTTTTTCCTATTTTACACTTACTTTTCAAAACGCCCCACATCAAATTATCTATTTTACACTACATTTCATTATATAATTTTTTCTTCTTCTTTTTTTTTTTTTTAATTGTTTCCTTTTTTCACACACAACAATCATCATCCACTCTATTCCTTCATCCTTAGGATACATAAAGAATATAAAGATAAAAAATAAATAGTGCCAAATAACACAGTTTACACAACAACCCAAGTAAATTTTGGCTTAGTTGGCTAAAAAGTTATAGGAGCCTAGACTTTGCTAGAAGAAAGCAAATACAAGCAATAGTTTTGAAGAAATTCTAAAAATTTGCAACAATAAATAAATAAATAATAGTATAATATAGTAAGTCTGAAATTGACTAAAAAATTGTGAACAGGACAACTTCATACCTTAACCAATGTAGTATCCTCTCCTGATCCGTTGGATGGTTAACACCAGAAACACCTAAACAAACAGCACGAACAGCCGACCAATTCGAACCCGATTTCAAAAGGGCTTCAGACATAACCTTTTCCAATGTATCCTTCGAAGCACTCTCTGTTGTAATCACAATCACAATCACAATCAGAGAATATAAAAAAATATACAGACAATAATTAAGGGAAAAAAAAAATGCTAATTTCGACAACCTCCGACGCTGTTGTGGTTGGAAGAACCAGCGACGGCACGTGCGAGAATCGGGAGAGGGTTTGGGAGGTTTTGGTTAGAAATTAAGGGAAGCAATGGCATGCAGACGCAAACGGTGGAGGTGGCTCCGCCATCGACTCCCAGAACGACGTCGTCGTCGTCGCAGCCACCATTTTCATGTACTTCGTCTCCGTTTAGCTGGCTATTCTTCATGGGATTCGAATCTAACAAACAAATCGTTATTCTGTAAGAAAGAGAGAGAGAGAGAGAAATGTTGTTGACTGACTCGTTGGTCGGTAACTCAACAACGATCGAGAAATGAGAATTGATTTTTTTTTGTTTTTTTTTTTTTTTTGGTAGTTATTACCAAAGAGAATTAATTATCATCTGTCATCTATATGATCATTTGTGTTTTTCTTTTATCTTTTTTCCTAACCCAATTTTGACCGGCATCTCAGCAGAAATAAAAATAAATAAAATAAATAAATTTTCCATATAAAATAATAATAAATTTTTAATAAAAATAAAATCTTTTATTCTCATTTTTATTTAACTGATGCCTAAAAATAAAATAAAATACACATGATAAGTATTAATTTACTTACATATATAAATTTATTGCGGTTTTGTTTGTGTGCCTTTTCTGCATTTCTGGATTATATTAGTATAATTTGAGTAAAAATTAATAAAAGCGTTATTTAATGAAGCATTAAATAAATTTTAATCATTGCCTTTTAAAGCATTCGTTTAATCGGAATCAAACCGTTACTCGAATCTGATTGCTTCTGGGAATAAACTCTTCCACTTGTTGCCGAACAAAAAAAAAGGGATGGAATCATCCATACACCACATTTTTAAATTACACAAAATATCCCTCACAAAATTTCTCTTAAATTCAACAAAAATTTTTGGAACGTGGCTCTTCAATCTCACATGAAATTCCACAAAATACGTTACATTTTGACTCGTGAAAACGAAATCATGTTAGGTTTCTTGATCAAATGTTGAAGAGTCCACAAAATATTTTTATTCAACCATTTGAAAGATTGCATAAGATATGCTTAAGTACGTGAGGCATGTTAGAAAAATGGATGTTGTGGTCTTTGAAATTTTTTTGAGCAGAAGTATTAGAAACAAGAATAGTTGGATAGGGACAGCATTTGAAATTTATTAGGGCACAAGTGTTTTTTGAATGTATTATCATAGACTTATAGTAATGATCTTCCAGTCTTTTCACACGTGTCACCAACTATTAGATTCAAAGTTTGGAATAGGTACTTTCTCCCTCACACCATGACAAGAAATCATATGAAATTGAATCACCATCCCCATTTTGTACCCGGGATCCAAACCTCCTCAATTTAAATTATGTTTTCGCTAAATTTCTAATTTTCAAGAAATTATTTCATACGTTTTGTGTCTATAACTCTCTAAGCATTTGCATCAGTTCATGTAAAAAATTCTATCTATTTTAGCATAAAAACCTACTTTTTCTATTTTACATACTCACTTTTCAAAACACCTTAAATCAGATTATCTATTTTATACTATATTTCATTAAAATATCAACTTTTTTTTTAATATTATTTCTCTTTTTTCACACACAACAATCACAATCCACTCTCTTCTTTCATCCTCCAGATACATAAAAAAATAATAAACAACTAAATACAAAACGAATAGTGTCAGTGTAAATTTACACAGTTATTGTAGCAAACTTGTAAATTTACACAATTATACACGAACTGATGTAGATCATTTTTAAGCAAAATTGTGTAAATTCTACACATTTTTCTATTATACATAGACTGATGTGAATCTCATGTGTATTACTGATATATAAGACATGCTTTTATGCAAGAAATTACATAGTATATTGAGTGTATATGAATAATTTTGCGAATTATTTCACTTAATCTGTTTCTATCATTCGTTGTGAATGCCAAAGTACTAGTTTCTAGACTTTTAGTTGGAAATAATTGAGGATTGATTAAACAAATACAAAGGAGAAAGCGTGTATGGCTGGATCACGAGTCAGGAACTCGGATTAGATTGTTCTAACCAACTTTGTTCTTTAGCTACAAAATGGAAGGCTAAGTAATAATCAACAGCTAGATAAGATGCTAAAGAATTTTTTATGAGCAATGTTAGAGAGGTATAAAATTTTATTTTTTCATTTTACATAATTTGTTGATGCAATAAATTATGATTGATCTCAACATCTTTCTTAAGTTGGTGATTAAGTCACGTACTAGGATCCACGCAATTGGTTAGTCACGTACTAGGAGTCGTGTATTAAAAGGAGAGATTGTCACTACAGAACAAGTCCAATTGGGTATTGGAATAAGGGTTCAACTATAAGTTGGCATAAGGTACTGCGATTCTTTTACTTATGATAATAGTGGATTCTCGGAAGTGGTGGCCTTAAAATCACCCGGCGGGGTTTTGCCTCGGTGGTTTTCCTCATTCATAAACAAATCACCCATGTCATTTAATTTCCGCTGCATATTTAGTTATTTGGTGATTTGTTTGTACTGCCATGCATATTGTATGTTAATCTAATTAATTTTACATAATTTGTTGATGCAATAAATTATGATTGATCTAACATCAATTTTCCATAGACTCATCATTAACACAATTTTTATTATACACTAATCAAATCACAGAAATTCAATAATCTAATCTAATCTCATCCTTGTAATGATTCTTTCATTAATGTAACAAAACCTTTTGGGATATGATTACGTTAATATATTACTTTAACTTTATAAGGAGAATTAGGGTTCATCCCCCTCCCAAACGTGAAGCAAACAGGCATGCTCATAGGCTAGCTCATTTCGCTATATTTGTAGATGATAAAATACTGTGGTTAGAGCATTAGCATCAGGTGTGTCAACTGCCAAATGCCAAATATTTGGCATTTGGCACATCAAATACCAAAAAACCTCTCACATTAAATGTTCTAAATGCTAAAAAGTTTGGCATAAGTGAACAGTACCGTTCCAAATTTGGAACGGTATGGAGACAAATGCTAAAAAAAAAAATATTCCTTTTCTCTTTCCTCTCACACACTTTTCATCTCAAATTTGTCTCATACATCTCTCTCACTCAACTTCTCATTCTCTTCCTCTCTCACTCAACCTCTCATTCTCTTCCTCTCTCACTCACACTCTCAGATCTGTCCCGTGCGCCACACCTCCACCCATCACGCTGGCAATCTCATAGGGTCGGCCATCTTGTTGCACCTCCACCTCGCCCCACCACCCATCTGCCAAGCCTCCATCTCGCCAAGCAACACCTATGCCGCTAGATCTCTCTCTTTCTTCGCCAGCTCAAGGTAAGTCTTCTCTATCTCTTTTGTGTTCAAGTTAAATAATAAACAATTTAAATAGGATATTACAATTAATGGTGGTGCAATTTGTAGATGGTACTCATCTTTGGTGGCTTCTCAGAGAACTAGAATTTGCCTATACAAGCACAAGTTGTTGAATTGTCCCTGTTGGGCTGCTAGGGTGCTTGGAATTGGAGCTCAAAATCTGATTGATGATAGTTCTTTGAAGGGCAGTGAAAATGTGTGGTGGTTGTGGTAGAGGCTGTTGGTTGGTGGCCGCTGCTTGTGGCAGTGGGTGATTGTTGCTTGTGTTTTGTATTATATATGTAGTATATATTATTTTAATGTGTAGTATATATTATTTTGATGTATTGAATTGAAGAATTGAACATGTGATGTAGGGTGTACTGTACAATGATGTATTAAATTAATAAAGTAGGCTTTTTGATGTGTTAAAATGGCATAGTTTTGCAATAGTTGATGTTGATGCTCTTAGAGGAATCTCCGGACAAAAATCGTAACAATGTCCACAATCCCGAATCCTCCAAAACCCCAACTCCCAAAACACCTTATGTTACTAGGTGGTTGAGCCAACAAGATTCAAACTTTGTAACTATATAGATACACCAGCTCATTACAATGAAAATCTTGAAGATGGACGCTTTCAAGAAAAAGTTTTGAGGTGGATAGCGTTTGATTCATTTTATGTTATGTTTTCGAATTAAATTTTTTTTTTTTTTTTTCTAATGGTAAAGCTAGAGGTGGGTTATAGCTGTTTAAGAGCATTCACATCAAACATATCAAAAAATATAGCATTTAGCATCTCAAAACACTACTTTATCAATTTCAACACTCCACTTTATAATACACCCAACATCAAAGATTTTTTTCTTTTTACCACTTCATTAAAATATTATTTATTTATCATAATTCATTTTTATTCTCCATGTGACATATCTTTCTCTCTTTTTCTCTATGTGTGTCACTCTTCTCCAAGCAAAAACAACCAACCCATCCCTTATGGCCACCACCAGACACCACCCACTCAATGTCACCACCCTTACCACCCACAACAAACCCATAACCAACCATCGAATCAATCAACCCACGCCCACCAGAGAAAGATTTCACTAGAGAGAGATCAAGAAGCGGAGGCGAGCATAGAAGCAATCCATGGCCTCAACACCCAGCAAACCACGGCCTCAACACACGACACAATCCATGGCCTCAACCCACGGCATAACCCACAACAAACCACTGCAACCAACCACAGAATCAATCAACCCACACACACAACCCAAAGCCACCCCAATCAACTCACACCCAGACCAAGCAAAACCTCCCAAGGCTACCAAAACCCACCCACA
This sequence comes from Notholithocarpus densiflorus, assembly GCA_030021035.2. Taxonomy (NCBI): domain Eukaryota; kingdom Viridiplantae; phylum Streptophyta; class Magnoliopsida; order Fagales; family Fagaceae; genus Notholithocarpus; species Notholithocarpus densiflorus. Next base: position 309,870 of record JARYZH020000312.1, on the reverse strand, counting down.
ACCCAGACCCGATTCTACGACCCAGACCCAATCAAGTGGTAAAATGCCAACTTTTGAACCTCGGGTAGGCAAATTAAGATTGGGCCTAACCATAGGTGGGTAATCTATAATTAACCCAAATTCAAAAGTGCATGTGTTCATGCATATTCGACGTAGATCTTGGTTTTATTTTCCACTCCCACTACAAAAAACTGGTTCTACAACTGCGTTTTTTTCCCAGCGGTTTTGAAAACCGCCACTATAGGAGACCTTAAACAACCTTTTAGAAACTACCACAATAGGTTGACCTATTACGGCAGTTTAAGGTTGGCGCTTTTTAAACCACTGCTATAAATACCCTACTACGGCACTTTAAGAAACTGCCACAATAAGTTGAGCTATTATGATGTTTTAAAACCGCTACTACAGGTTTGAAATTAGAATTTTAATTTTGTTAATTTTGTATTTTAAATGACCTATTACGATGGTTTTAAAACTGTCGCTATAGATTTGCTCATATTGAAGATCTATTACAACGGTTTAGAGCTTTGATATTGGCAATGTATGCCTTTCTTATACTCTTATCCACTTCGTTTTTCATTGCATTTCTATGAATTTGTTTATTTACAAGTTGGATTTAAAAATAAAAATAAAACCTATTTATACTTTATCCCCTTTTATTATGTTTTCCTCTTCTTATAACCTTTTTTTTTACATGTTAAATTTTAAAAAATATTTTGTTGCTGAAATTTTGGTTACAGCATAAAAAGTCTCATTTTTTTCATTTTTTTGTATAACAAATTACAACGAAAAAATGACATGTGATGAAATTAAAAAATATGTTTAAAATACAAGTTTATGTTAAAAGTTGTTTGTTAAATTACTCTTATGAATATGTGGCCTCTCACACTCGTATTTTAATCATATTTTTTAACATGATCTAATGCAACACATTTGGTTAATCACCGTCAAAGGTAGTGATGTGTAGCATTAGATCATGTTTATCATTGTGTAATTCACTAAAAAATTATGAACTCAATCCCAAAAAGAAGAGTAATGAGAAAGCTGTTGGTATCAGTCATTAAGGTAAGCATTACAATGGGCTTTTGTTGGAAAAAAAAAAAACTATACTATTCTTGAAATTTACTGAAATTGATTAAAGATGATCCCAAAAAATTAACAAAATGAGAAAATTTAAATAAATTATTATGTGCAATTTGTTTATATCAGGTGAGAACTTGATTAATGTTAAAGATGATTGAATTTCTTCTTCTTTTTTAATTGAACATATCTATTATTAGTAGTATTTATTATTTTATTTTAAAGGTTGTCTTTAATTGCTAGGTTGGCTCCACTAATACAATTTAGGTAATTAAGTGTCTTAAAGACTTAGGGTGACCACACACCAAACACCATTATTAGAAGAGTCATTCTTATATCAAACTCAATGCTAATAGACAATATTTAGACTCACTCCTACGTACCTTACACTTTTGTATGGGCCACAGCTCACTAGGGTGAAGATCTTGAAGGAGGAATATGTCTTACTCTTATCCCCTTTGTTTTCCTTTACATTTCTTTGAACTTGTTTATTTGCGAGTTGGACTTTAAAAAAAATATATTATACTTATATCACCTTTAATTATGTTTTCCTCTTATTATAACCTTGTTCTTTACATGTTAGATTTCTTTTTTTAAAAATGTTGCTAAAATTATGTTTATAACCTAAAAGGTCTCAATTATCTCTTTTATATGTATATAATAGTACAAAAAAATGCACACATTGGATGAATTAAAAAAATATGTTTAAAATAAATGTGTATGTTTACAAATATATTTATGTTAAACAAATTTTGACAAATAATTGAATGCAAATTGATACAAAAGATTGTGTCTTAATTTATTGAGAGCTACAGCGTTTTTGTTTACGTTCACAAATACTAAAGTTATCTTCTCAAATCAATCTCATAGTGTCAGTTTTTTGGCTTAATACTATTACAATTATGCTATAATATATATACAGCATTCTACAAAACTATATTGCATAAAAGACAACATTATCTATGCATCGCACAAGCTACTTACTAATTTATTTTAAAGAAAGAATTTTCCATCTCCCACCTAATTGGTAATTAATCGATCAATATTAATAAGAAAACAACATGCAATTAAATATAGATTCATATTTAGTGGGAATAGGACTCTGTTTGAGCACACTTTGCTCGCCCCGCCATATCTACAAGAAATGTCACTCACCATTTCATTCACTATGATTGGCTTCACTTACCAAGCTCGACAGTGTTATCAACTGTTATAAGTTCAGTAATATTGCCTTCATACTCTCTTACTCTCTCCTCTCTCTTTTTTTTTCATTTTTTCTTTTTAATGTAATTTAGTAAAAAAGAATTTAATCCCATGAATGGTTTCTTTATACCAACTGGAGGAAGATCATGCTTAGCATTATATGGCCGTTAATACCACATTTGATGTTGCTGTTGTTTCACACGAGAGGTCAGATATGAGCTTTCTTTTTAATTAAATGATTTATAATGTATAGTTTTTGTTCTAAGTGGTAATAATAAAATTATAAAAGTATATTAGATTATAAAATGTGTTTATATTGTATCTTTGTATATTAAAATTTTAAACTTGTACATAAACATAAACTTATCTCTTCAAGCATATGAAGGAAATAAATAATTCTTTACATTTATCCCATCTATGTGTATTTCTGGAATTATGAAAGTTGCTACTTATAGTTATATAGTTATACGTTGAAAAACATTTAATAATATTTGTGTAAATTTTTAAAAAAAGGTAGCCAATATTTCTCTTTTTATTGAGACATTTTTTCTAATAAAGGGATGTATTATGAATTGAGGTATATTTGATGTGATTAGGGATAGTGTATAAATTCTTAGCCTGGTAAGTTTTTCCCTTTTTAAATTTAACATTCTATTTTAGTGTTTTTTCTTTCTTGGGTTTAATTCATTGTGACTTTTTTATTTTTAAATTAGGATTAGTTTTTATTGAAGTCATAGTGAAGTATGTGTAAAGCAAAAAGCCACAGTGAATTAAAAATTGAGTTTTTGCCTCAGGGTACAATCGCATCTTAAAGCAATGCTTACTACTTCCTCAAAAAAAAAAGAAAAAAAAAAAAAAAAGAAGAGCAATGCTTACTCTTCTTTAATCTATACTTAAATAGTTACCTCCCCAAAAACAAAAACTCTGATTTATACTTACTTTCTTTCAATAAATATGCTCATATGTGGTGTGGATCTATGGTATGTTTTCCGCTTTCTTCTAATTTGCCATGATTTATGCTATGTTTCCTAAAATTAGGTAATCCACTCTCTCGAATGACTGACATCATTTAAATTTATTTGTCTTATTCAAATGTTGCATGCTTAAAAAGGAAGCAAGTCTTACCGGGAGACTCCTTGTTAGAAAATGGCTAGGTAGTACAAGTGGAGGCTAATCAATTGGATTATGTGGATTTTGCCGCTGAACACTTTCATAAACTCATATCCTAACTCCGAACCTAAAGTATGATTGAATTGGACATTTGCATATGGTCAAAAAAGTAATTATTGGACCTAGACCAAATGAAAAATCTCATCTCCACTCTGACCAAAAGTTAGCTGTTTCTTTTTTTCTTTTTTTCTTGGGATAATTACACTTTACCCACCTATGGTTTGCCTCTAATTTGATGTGCCTACCCGTGGTTTTATTTTTGACACTTTACCCACCTGTGATTCCCTCTGTTACCCCTCCGTAACCCACCTCCAGTGCAGACGTTACTCTAACACATAAACTCATAAAAAACAGAACTTAAAACAAATCAAACACTCCTTACTCCCAAAACACACTCTCATCCAACGTGCTCACCAAACGAAGATCACAATGCAATGTGCTTGAGATAATGGACTGAGAACCTCCTGGGTTTTGATCATGCAAGCAAACCGAGGAAGAAGGAGACAGTGTTCATCTGTTCAGCTGCTGCAACTAGTATTTTTTTATTTTTGGTGCTTGGTCCGTTCGTCTTCTCTTGATTGGGTGAGTTCCTGACTTTGTCAGCTTCAAGTTTTGGTTTTCTTTTACTGTCATATGCTCTGTTCATCTTATTTTAGGTAGATCCTTTTAATTTTTGAAACCTAGGGATTTAAAATTCTTTTTTCGAAATTGGGTTTTTGCTTGCTATGTCTTCATCAACTGGCAATGGGTCTACAACTAGTGGTTTCTACCATGCCTTAGATGGCCATTTATGTACCCATGAGAATTGTGCCCTACAAACAAGTCGAAAATCTGGTAACTATGGAAGAAGATTCCTCGGTTGTAGTCAATTTAATGTAAAAAAACAATTCCATTGGTGTATTTCATTTGAATTGAATTGAATTATTAGTTGTGATTAATTGTGAACTGTGAAATTAATTGTTGTAATTGTAATGATCAGGTTGGTCCCAAATGTTGCTTCTTTTAGTGAGTGGATAACGAAACTTGTAGGAGTGAAACTGGCCCACTTGTCCGTGAAAGGATAAATATGCTTGAGAATGAACTGCAGCTTGCAAATCAGAGAAAAATGAGAAGTAGGGAAATGGAAGAAAGATCTAACCAAATGGAAAGAGAAGTTCATGAGCTTTATGTAGAAGCTAGGGAGGAAGTTAAGAGGATTAGAGAGAGTGAGAGATTGTACAAGCTGGCACTAGTTTTGTCATGGTTATTTTTCATTTTTGTAATGTTGTTGTTATGTTTATGAACAACAATGTAAGGGTGAGGACCCTTAATCTGTCATGATGCTTGGGGGGTTGTTGAAATGTGGTTGGGTAATTGAATTAAGTCCCTGATTATTGTATCCATCTCTTGAAATACAAAGTGTTGTTTTTGTGCAAATGTTCTGTAGTTTATTTATTTATTGTTTTTACTTCCTGCCCATAAATGGATCCATATATATTGATTTTAGTTATATGCTACACATGATTTGCTGTGTCAATACATACACCTATGTAAATCCACCAAAAGCACAAGACAAGCAAATCCACCAAAAGCAAAGACAAGCACAAGACATCAAAATACTTTATCCTGTGTCAATGCACATTAACATTAATAAAATCCTGATAATGTCATAATCTTCCAAAAGTGAAGACAGTCATTGTGACTTTATGTCACATGCAGACATATTTACAACTAAAACCCAACTACTAGTCCACCACACATCAGACATACACATCTTCCAACCAAAATTGCCAATATTGTTTTTGACCCTTGACCAATTTAAATACTAGTTACATTAAGTGTGGGAACTATAATAAAAAAAGTGGTTGAAACTTTAATATCTTCCATCTTCATTTACTACTTTTGGTGCCCTTGCCAGCAACCTTCTTGCCCTTTCCACCAACTGGTTGAAACTTTGTTGGCCTTGATACACCAAACTTTCTGCCTTTAAACCCCCTAGCAACACCACCACCACTTCCTTGACTTGGTACACCACTAGTGCTCACAGATGCACTTAGTTGTGAGGATGAAGAGAACCAGTTGGCCCTAGATGCAGTTGGAGGTTGAGTTGCTGCCTTAGATCTATTGTTTGGTGCAGGTTGAGATGCAGTTTGACCAAAAGCTCTGTATGCAGGTTGAGATCTAGTACTTGGTGGCTGAGATGCAGTTTGAGGTGTTGCAGATCTACTGCCTTGTTAAGATGCAGTTTGCTTTGTTGTTGTAGATCTACTGCCTTGTGCCTACAAATAGGGTTGTACAAGTTACATACACATGAAATATATGAGGAAATGACTATAGTTTAAAGCATGGAAATACTTACAGCTTTTGATTTACCAAGTCTATCTCTTCTTTGCCATGGAGTTTCACCAGTGATGCCTGTCTTGCACCCTCTTGCATTATGTCCTTCTTTCTAGCACTTCTCACACTTGATTGTCTTGTTCATCTTAGAAACTCTATAAGGGTTCCTTGGCTCCTCAGGATCTCTTTTTCTTTGCTTTGGTGGTCTGCCAGGTGATTTATACACATGAGGAGCAACAGGAGCAGGTTGGTTAGTCTCAACCCACTCAAATTGGCCAGGCAGTGGCTGTATTATCTCTTTGTAAGTTTCAACAAATGTCTCTTTCAAGTAACAAGGATGCACATAGTCCTCCACTTCCTCCAGGTTCTTAACAATAGCAAAGATCCCATGTTTGCAAGGAAGTCCTGTCAAATCCCAAATCCTACAGCTGCATGCTTTCCTAGCCAAATCAACCACATGTCTCTCACGACCCTTATCTACCTCATACATGAACCTGCCTGATGGAGTAGCACTGAAAGGTATGGATTCATGTTTTAACTTCTCTAATTTGTCTTGAATATTAGGACAAACATTTCCAGTGTATTTTGCTATACCTTTCATCTTTTTGTATTGTTTGGTCATAAGCCTAACTCTGATCCACTCCAACATTGCTAAAATTGGCTTATCCCTAGCTTCTAAGATCATGGCATTAAAAGACTCATTCAAGTTGTTAGCTAAACAATCACACAAAACTCTACTACTAAAGTGAGACTTAAACCATTGTGCAGGGTTGATGTCAGCAAGATACTCCTATGCCTTGACATCCAAATCCTTCAGTTCCTGCATTCTTCTCTTAAACTCCTTGATTGTTATGGCTCCAGCACATCTCCACAGTGCATCCTTCAACTCCAAGCCCTTATGATCCACTTTAAAATTATTATAGATATGCTTCACACAATACCTATGCTCACAAGTTGGGAACAGCGTCTCAAGTGCAGGTATAAGACCCTAATTCATATACAAAACAGATCAAGTAAATATGTTAGTTAAACATGTTGAAATGAACTGAGGCATGTATTATTAAACTTTAAATATGTGGGTTAAATATGTTAGTACAATTGTAGTTCATACCTTTTGTCTATCAGTGATAAAGACCAGATTAAGTTGCTCTGGATTTCTAATGTCATCTGAAAACTGCTGCAGAAACCATACCCATGAATCTTTGTTCTCTTGCTCAACAACAGTAAATGCAACTAGGAAAATGTTATCATTTGCATCTCTAGCTGTGGCAGCAAGTAGTTGCCCCCCAAATCTCCCTTTCAGGTGGCACCCATCTAAACCAATAATTGGTCTACAACCTCCTAAAAAACCAACTTTTTGTGCATTATACCTGATATACATTCTCTTAAATTTGGGCTGTGCATTTTCATCTTCCATTTTAGTTTGCAAAATAACCCTACTTCCTTTATCATTCAATCTTATCATCTCTGCATAATCCTTAAGCTTCCCATATTGTAGCTGTTCATCCCCAGTAATCAAGTCAGTAGCTTTCCTTTTTACCCTATACACCTGACTGTAACTTATGTCAACTTCAAGTGTTTGCTTCACATGATGTTGAACACCAGCCACTTTCCAATTGGGATTTTTGTCAAACTCCTGCATAAACTTCTTTGCAACATAACTTGAAGTCACTTGGTTGTGTTTAAAGGATCTAGGGCAGGTGCACTTTGAATTGAATGTTTTTATTTGGAATGTCAACTCTCAGGATAGTTGAGATGCATAACACCTCCATCCACATTCATTTATGCAATAAACTGATATCTTCTTCTTCTCATTCAGCTTGAACTTAATATCTACTGGTTTGTTTATAGCATATTCCCTCAATGCCTCCCTAAATACCTTAGAGTTTGGAAACTTCATTCCTTTCTGTAACACTGGTTTTCTCATGTCAGTTTGGACATTAAACTCAGGTTCTTTTGCAACAGTTGGTGCTGGCTGATCATCATTAGAATCCACTAGACTTTCCATGTCAACTTCAAGAGGTGGGTCAATCCATTCACCCTCTTCAAGAGGTGGGTCATTGTTAGCTGGAGTAGTCCTATGTGGGGTTGCATTGACAGTGTCTCCCTCAGAGGGCCTATGTGGGGCTGCATTGACATTATCTCCCTCAGAAGAACTATGTGGGGCTACTGCACTGCCACTAACTCCATCATGCGTAGAAGAACCATCATCATCAAAATCTAGCCCCTCAAATCTTTCCTCCAACCAATCAAAATCTGGCCCCCCACCACCTCCTTCAGCATCCATATTACCTCCCTCATGCATCTCATGCACATCATCCCCATTCTGAGGTGCCTCATGCACATCATCATCATTTGCTATTTCCTCATTAGCAAATGGTTGTTCAACTGTTAGTGGCTCCTCACCACCCTCAACATATAGTGTTATCTTATCTGTAGGCCATGCAGCATGAATCTCACACATATAAACTACATCATCATCTTCATTTATAAGCCTTAACCCTTCTCCAAATTACCTCCAAGAATAAGATAGTGAAATCTACTTGTACTATTTGCCCCCAAATCATAACACATATCTTGTATTTCAAAATAACTAAGTCTATCTAGGTCAACCTCATCAATAAAAGAAGTACTACCTCCTAAATATACCAAATCTGGGTTCCACACAAACTGGCCACCATGATGAATCTCAAAATTGAATGTCAAGTCAGTCATCTGCATATAAAATACAACAGAATAAAGTATGAGATGGACTTGCATGAGGAAAAGTATAATCTATTATAGATTATTGCTTTATTAAGCAGTCAAATTTCTCTTTCAATTTCCCTAACTATATACCAGCAAATGAGATGGGCTTGATGAATGTAATTAACTATATACCAGCAATTGGGTATGTATCATATGGTCCTGTGGTTCACACAAAGTACAACACAGAAATAGACAATATTATTAAAAGTTTTTGTTCTGTTTTTGGGAGACAAACCCATGGAAAGGGAAAGCAGAAAAGCAATAATCAATACTATTGCAAAATCATGAAAAACAATAATCAATGGAGCCCCACATTGATGAGGGAAGCCTAATCCAATGGTCCAGCAACCCCACATTGATGAAGATATAGCAAGCAAAAACCTAATTTCGAAAAAAGAATTTTAAAACCCTAGGTTTCAAAAATTAAAAGGATCTACCTAAAATCAGATGAACAGAGCATATGAAAGTAAAAGAAAACAAAAACTTGAAGCTGACAAAATCAGGAACTCACCCAATCAAGAGAAGACGAACGGACCAAGCACCAAAAATCAAAAATACTAGTTGCAATAGTTGAACAGATGAACACTGTCTCCTTCTTCCTCGATTTGCTTGCACGATTAAAACCCAGGAGGTTCTCAATCCATTATCTCAAGCACATTGCATTGTGATCTTCGTTTGGTGAGCACGTTGGATAAGAGTGTGTTTTGGGAGTGAGGAGTGTTTGATCTGTTTTAGGTTCTGTTTTTATGAGTTTATGTGTTAGAGTAACATTTGCACTGGAGGTGGGTTACGGAGGGGTAACGGAGGGAATCACAGGTGGGTAAAGTGTCAAAAATGAAACCACGGGTAGGCACATCAAATAGAGGCAAACCACAGGTGTGTAAAGTGTAATTATCCCTTTTTTCTTAGATCATGGCATTGAATTTTTCATTTCTGAAGCAGTCTGTGTGTGTTGCTTTCATGAAGCTTTTTATCATGGTCTTGATGGCAACAAATCTATCTGTATAAATCTAAAAGTTGAAGAATCTACAATTAATTCTGCTTTTCTCACAAGATGCCACATCAGATCCACACATTTCTTTCTTTTTTTTTTACTTTTTCTATTTTTTATCCTTTCCTTTCGCAATCAATGTTTTACTCTTCTTTCAACTTGCCATTTCCTATCACCTTCCGTTAACCAAAAAAAAAATCTCCATTCACTTCAAAATTTTCCAATTCAATCTCTTCTCCCTCAATTAATTTTTCCCATTTACTCCACCAAACCGTACTCTCATTTATTTTCTTTACAATTAAAACTAATTGAGCATTAATTAAGCTCTTACTCAAATATGTGTCTCTTGATTAGTGGAGATTCTTCCTATTCCTGATTAAGAGGATTTCAAAATGTTTAATTGTTGCCCATTGGAAATAAAACACCCATTGATTTATTTTTTTCTATATATATCTGCAATTTCTCCCCCTTCATAGATAAAGAGCCTAATTGCCTAACCTATGCCAATGCAAAATCAAATCCTGGGTTCTCAACAACTCAACAGACCCCCTCCCCCCCCCCCCCCAAAAAAAAAAAAAAAAAAAGGCCGAAAGAACCAAAAAACCAAAAGCTTTTAGAATCAAAGGATTCAACCTTTTCTTTTGGATATACACCACTGTAAGTTTCTTTAAGACCTTCTCCCCTCTCCCCGTGTGTGTGCGTGTTAAAAATACTTAGTATTCTCAAAAGAAAAAACAGTGGGTTAATCCCACATTGGAAAATGAGTGTGAGTTAAGAGGTTTAAAGTCTATGATGTGTATCCAAGAGTTAGGCCCTTTTGAATATACACCACTGTAAGTTTCTTTAAAACCTTCTCCCCTCTCCCCGTGTGTGTGTATTAAAAATACTTAGTATTCTCAAAAGAAAAAACAGTGGGTTAATCCCACATTGGAAAATGAGTGTGAGTTAAAGAGGTTTAAAACTTGTGCTATGTATCAAAGAGTTAAGCCCTTTTGGATATACACCACTGTAAGTTTCTTTAAGACCTTCTCCCCTCTCCCCGTGTGTGTGTGTGTTAAAAATATTTAGTATTCTAAAAAAATAAAAAAAATAAAAAAAATAAAAAAAATAAAAATAAAAAAAGGACTCAACCTTCAAAATGTTGTCATCGTCAAAGAAGCGCTTGAACAATCTATAAATGACGAGACCATAGACAGTCTCTACCCACTTTGTCTTTTCTTGGATATATGCCATTGGTATAACATATCAAAGAGCAAAATATGGAGAGAGATCACATTTTTTTTTCCTAATGAAAAAAGTATATGGGAAAATGTTTTTCCCCCCAAATTTGGGAAAATATGGAATTTGTGTTTGTGACCCAACTTTTCATGGTTCCCTAACCCCTTTCCCTCTTTCTCAGATTACAATGCTCTAGAATGGTCCTCCCCCTACCCCTTCACTATCTTTTCTCTCAAAAGAAGATAGAAATGAAGGTGAAAGGGAAAGGGAAAATATAATCCATGTAAAAACCTAAGTAGTGAAGGCTTTCTCAAAATGAGTTTAAGAGGAGGTGTGATTACAAAGGAAAATCATTTCTAAGATTTCTTGTTTTTGGTTTAGTACGGACAAAAAAGGAATGAAGAAGCTGAGGAAGTAGAAGGCTGAAAAGTGAAATGCATAGGGTATTGTCCTATAAAGCATTTGCCTACTCTCTATATACATTGGATTGTGCTATTATAACACATCAGCTCAAGCAAAACTTCCTGTCTATTTTAGCTTAAGCAGTTAACACATCAGCTATTCTTCATGGGATTCGAATCTAACAAACAAATAGTTATCCTTAATTACACAGAGAGAGAGGAGAGAGAAATGTTGTTGACTGACTCGTTGTCTCGTTGGTCGGTAACTCAACAACGATCGAAAAATGAGAATCGATGTTTTTTGGCTTGTTCAGACTGTGGACCTTTTTCTTCTTTTTTTTCTTTTTTTATTTTATTTTTATTTTTGGTAGTTATTACCAAAGAGAATTATCATTTATGATCATATGTGTTTATTTTTAAGCCAATTTTGACCGGCATGTCAGCAGAGTTGACACAATCGGTTTTTATTCTATTCAATAAAAATAAAAAATAAAATTTTGATAAAAAAAAAAATAAATTTAAAAAAAAAAACATTTATTCTCATTTTTATTAAGTCTGGTCACTAACGCCAAAAAAAAATAAAATACACATGTTAATTCTCAAACTGCCATTCCGATCTAATTGCTAAGAGCATTTCCAGTAGATTAGACAAATTTTTGTAATGTTTGGAGAATGAACAGTGACTTTTACCTTTTAGTTACCCACTTTTTCAAATACACTTTCCAACAGATTCTCTATCTCATTTAAATATTATTTCTTCATTCATTATTTATTCTTTTTTTAACAACTACACATCTTCCAACATTTTTTTATTCAATACCTTATTATTATAATAGAAAAAAAATATTTGAAAAATGAACAGTAGCTCATCAGACTTAATGAGCTACTGCTCATGAGCAAAAAAAAATCAGGATATAAAGAACCCATTGGAGAATGAACAGTAGCCTATTTTGTGGGTTTGTTCTCTAAAATAGAGAGCATTTTGTGTTTAGCTCTCCTATTGGAGATGCTCTAATGGGGAATAAACTCTCCCACTTGTTGCCGAACAAAAAATGGGATGGAACCATCCATGCACGACATTTTTGGGTGAATGGTTAAACCTCATGCTGATCATAGATCGATCCAGCATAATAATTTAAACTTGAGGAAAAAGTAACCAAAATTTTTATTTTAAAAAATCTGTAATTTTTGTTCATTTATTATTGTGCTCTGCTTCATGCCTACAAAGGGGCTAATTAATCAACGGACTTATGAATAAATGTGAAAAGGAATCAATCATCATGCGTACTAGAATATTGGCAACACCAACCTTTTACAATAATATATTTATATAAATATAAATAAATATATATATATATATATATGTGTGGGTAAATGATAAAAGGGGACATGGTATTATAGTACTAGAATGTGCTCAAATAGAGCTATTAGTGGGTTTTAATTACTAAATAAATTCTCATTTAATCTTTCTTTAAAGAAATACCATTCAATGAAGAATGTAGAGAACAACAAACATAAAAAATTCACAAAATGTCCCCCACACAACCTTGCCAACTACGGCCTATTTTGGCATTTAGCAATATTTTTTTAAAATTTTAATTAGTTGTAAAGTTTGAAAATTTATTTAGCAAACTAGCATCTCAAGGTTTCGAAACTTGAGTTTAATGTTTCTTCTTTTGTCACCGAACTTGAGTCTCACAAACTCGAGATTCTAGTTTACAAAATAGTTTCAAAAACATGCTTACAAACGAAAATGATTCAAAAATCATGTTAAATGCCAAATTTCTTCCCAAGAAATTACACGAAATGTCCCTTATGAAATTTCTCTCCGTTTGTTTCGATGGAAAGCGTTGTGTAAATAATTTTCCGTATATTTCCAGTTTTGGTAACATTATTAGAAAAAATGAGTTAAAGGAAAATTATCTTTGGTCAACAAAAAGAGTATGGCTTATTTTTAGAGATTGTTTTCCACTACGCTCTATTTGTTTCAATGATGATATTTTCTAGAAAATTAGTCATTTTCCAAAAAGCATTTTCTATAAAACAATCTCATTTTTCTATGTTTGGTAGCAACCGTAAATGAGTTTAAAAAAATAAAAAATAAAAATAATCTTTTAACTTCTCTTATTTACCTTGCTGTGAGATAGAGTTGTTTTCCAAAAAATTTAATGGAAAACAATCTCTAAAAATAAGCCATACTTTCTACGTTGACCAAAGATAGTTTCCTTTAATTCATTTTTTTCTTATGCTACTAAATATTGTAAACACAGAAAACTATCTTTACACAAGGTTTACCAAAGATACTTTTTATTGCCTTTTTTTTTTTTTTTGAAAAACAATTCTATCTCATAACAAGCTAAATAAGGAAAGTTAGGAAATTATTTTTCAACTCATTTATGGTCCGTTTAGATTGAGGGGGAAGGAGGGAGAGTAGAGTAGGATCTATTTGGGATTCGCTTATTTTGCTGAAATTGAAAACTTTTTGCTAAAAGTACTGTAGATAAAAGTAAAAGTTAACTGAAATAGTACAGAGGGACCCATGAATAGTGGCAAAAATAAGTTGAATAGTAAAATAAGTTGGCAAAAATAATCTTTGCCAAACGGACACTAGATTTGACTAAAAATTATCCTATTTTCAGCCAATTCTTCTCTACTCCCTTTCACTCTCCCTCCTTCCCCCCCCCCCTCCATCCAAACGGGCCATTAAGGTTACTACCAAATATAGAAAAATGAGATAATTTTTATAGAAAATACTTTTTGAAAAATAACTCATTTTCTAAAAAAATATTATTGTCGAAACAAATAGAGATGCTCCTCAAATAGAACTATTAGTGGGTTTTAATTACTAAATAAATTCCATTTTATCTTTCTATGAAAAAGAAAATACAACTTAGGAAGAATGCAGAGATCACAATGTGGTGGGCCTTTTTTATATCTTGGGTTAGACTGCTCCTGTCGTACAACGACCCAATGATTCTGGAAAAGGAAAGTCAGGACTGGCTTAATTGAAACTCACCTTAAGTTAGCTTGTGCACAAGCTAGAACCCCTGGCAGGAATCTTAGTTATGTGCCCGCGGCAGGAAATACTATCACAAAACGTTATGGTAAGAGAAACATAATACAACAGGATAGCTATAATGATTTAACTAAAGTACTTGCTACTGACGAAGATAATGCTTAAAAATTTTTGCAATACGATAATATAAGTATGGCAGGAGTGATTTAGTAACAAGAAAAAATAACATTAGCACTTGAACAATCATACTAAAAGAAGGAAGGAGAATTAGTCTGCTAAACTTGGCTCCTTGGCAGATTGAAGTGCAAGAAGGGGAACCAATCTCTAATGTAAGTAACCTCACAGGGGAATCTTGCCATAGAAATTGCCTACTTTGGAAAATTGACCTAAGTGGCTTAATCTCAGATTTTTAACTTGCTAGAGAGTAGGCTATTGAGAGGGAGAGAAGTGGGTAGCCTATTGGTGCATGCTTTTTACTCCTCACACTTCTATTTACTTTCTCACTCTCGGTTATCTTATCTTCTTTGTTTTCTTTGTTTCCTACTTCTCTGTTTTTAGTGTTTTTTCCTATTCCCCCTCATTGTTGTTTACTGTGCACGGCTAAGACTTTTTTATACTATCTGCCGTGATAAGATTTACCATTTTACCCCTCAACTATTTTTAGCCTGTTGTGGGTGTCCTTCCCAGACTGCCACTGGTCTGCTGGCTGTCCAGCCACCACCACTACCCTGTGTTAGCCGCACCACGCTTCATTCCTAGACAAAAGTAGTTTTGTTTTGTTTTCTTACTTCTCGTGGCACTCCCATTCGGATAAAGGCTGGGTTTCTCTCTTACTAACTCCTATAGCATGCACCTAGTGATTCCAACTTATCTTTACCTCTTTTGGATGGTATGTCATCCCAATAGGACATTTCCCCCAAAAGAGCTTTGAGCGGGAATCCCAGAATAGGCTTCTCCCTTCTCACCACCGCTAGGCCATACCATCTCTTACCTTTGACCCATGCCCTACCGCCCCTGTATTGGCTGGGTACAAGTGGGTGATGTCTGAGCCTTGTGCGTGCTCCACTCCCATATGAGTCCATTGTTTGTCTGGTGTTCACATGTTTGTCATTGCCTACGAGTTTGTCTGGTCCTATTGCGTGTTCTGCTGCTTGTTTACCTTTGTGGTGTGGATGAGTCACTGGGTCTTTATTCTTTGCATCTCGTTTCTTCTTTGGGCTGGATACTGCTTAGGTATGGGCTTTTCCTTCTTTAATTCAGCCCCTGTCTCCTTTCACTTTTGGTTTGTGGGCTAGCTAGTACTCCTGCCATGCCACTGCATTGCTTCTGCCATGATATCATTCAACCTTCCTCTAGGCCTACCATGCCAATTTCATGTATTATTCCTTCCCTTAGTTTACGTTGCCCAGTATTCCTGCTGGGTCAGTTCTCATAGCATTTTGGACTTCTTGGGCCCATTTTATTCCTTTGGGCATCCTCGATACATTTCATTCCTTAGGGCATCCTTGGCCCATCTCATTCTTTCATACTTCTTACATTCCCATGGGTTTTTGCTAAATCTTTTGAGCTTCCCCAGCCCAATTACCATATTCTTTACTTTTAGATTTATCGGCCTTTAAAATTTACTAATCCTTTTCTCTGGGCTCCTCTGGCCCGTCTTTGCTTTCTTTCTACTTCTTATGATTCTCATGGGCTTACTACTTCATTCTTTGGGGCTCCCTTGGGCCCATTTGCATTCTTTGGCGCCCTTTTACTATTTTGTAGGCCTATGAACCATTATTCCTATCATTCGGGCTTAATAGTTTTTTTTTTTTTACTTTGCTACTTTTTATTTCTTCACCCCTTTTTATATTGTTGGGCTTCTTTTGTCATTGGGCCCTTTTGCCAAAATAGGCATCAACACACAACAAACATAAAAAGTTCACAAAATGTCTCTTATAACCTCACCAACTACATCTACATAAGAAATTACACCAAATGTCCTTTACGAAGTTTCTCTTAATTTACTAGAATGTGCTCCTTAAATTGAACTATTATTGGGTTTTTATTATTAAAAAAATTGTCATTTTATCTATCTTTAAAAAAATAAATACAACTCAATGAAAAATTGCAGAGAACAACAAACATAAAATAAATAAATAAATTCACAAAATGTCCCTCACATCCTCACCAACTACATCCTACATAATAAATTACACAAAATTTCCCTCACAAAATTTCTCTTAAATTCAACAAAATTTTTGGAACATGGCTCTTCAATCTCACATGAAATTCCACAAAATACATTACATTTTGACTCATGAAAATGAAATCATGTTAGGTTTCTTGATCAAATGTTGAAGAGTCCACAAAATATTTTTATTCAACCATTTGAAAGATTATGGAAGATATGCTCAAGTACGTGAGGCATGTTAGAAAAATGAATGTTGTGGTATTTGAAATTTTTTGAGCAAAAGTATTAGAAACATGATTGGATAGGGACAGCATTTGAAATTTTTTAGGGCAAAAGAGTGTTTTTGAATGTATTCTCATAGACCTTTTTTTTTTTTTTTTTTTTTTTTTTAATATAAGATAGAAATTCTACTCTAATCTAATCTAAGTGTATATGTAAGTGAAGCTCCCTCCTGGAAACTTGAACTCCAGCTCTTGCCTCCAATACCCCACAAACACTTATAGTTGTAGATGATGAAATAGTGTGGTTAGAGCATTCTCATCAGGTGTGCCAAATGCCAAATATTTGGCATTTGGCACACCAAACACAAAAAACAGAGCATCATGAGGTGTGCTAAATGTCTCAAAATTTTGAGACATGCTACAGTACGCTCTCAAATATGAGAGCGTACGGACAGAAATGCCATATTGGTTTAATATTTTTTTATTCTCTTTTCTCTCTCCTCTCTCATCACTTTATTCTTTTCTCTTCTCTCTCATTTCTTCTCTCTCTGTCACTCTCTATCTCTTCCCTCTCAGTCCTCCTTGCTCAAGATCTCTCTCATCTTTGCTCAAGATCTCTTGTCGCCTTACCTCGCCGCTGACCTTCAGATCTCTTAATCGGTTCGTGGGTGTGAGATTTGGGATGGGTTTTGATGTGTGGGTTTTGGGTCATTGATTGATCTGTTGGGTTGGGATTTTAGGCCAGTGGTGGTGTCGTGGTTGTGGCGGTGGTTGGTTGAGTTTTGGGCCTGCGATGTTTGTGGCTGTAGTGGGCGGCGATGTTTGTGGCTGTAGTGGGTTTCAATGTGTGGGTTTTGGGTCATTGATTGATTGCTTGGGTTGGGATTTTGGGCCGGTGGTGGTGTCGTGGTTGTGGCGGTGGTTGGTTGAGTTTTGGGCCTGCGATGTTTGTGGCTGTAGTGGGCGGTGGTGTTTGTGGCTGTAGTGGGTTTCAATGTGTGGGTTTTGGGTCATTGATTGATTGGTTGAGTTGGGATTTTGGGCCGGTGGTGGTGTCGTGGTTATGGCGGTGGTTGGTTGAAGATTTTGAGTTTCTTTTTCTTTTTCTTTTCTCTTTTGTTGAGATTTTTGGATTTGGAATTTGTTGGAGATCCAGTAATTGTGATTGTAGTTTGTGGAGGTTGATTTGCCGTTGGTGGTGATTTGCCGTTGCCGTTGCCGTTGGTGGTTTGTGGAGGTTGATTGTGATTGTAGTTTAATGTGTTGGAATTTGTTTAATATTATTTAATGTGTGGATATATTATTTTAATATATAGAATTGAAGAATAGAAGATGTGATAAATGGTGAATTGTAAAATGGTATGCTAAAATAATAAAGTAGATTTTTAGTGTGTCAAAATGACATTTTTTATGAGAGAGCTGATGAGAATGCTCTTACAGGCTTACAACTCTAGCGTCAGATATGTCAAATGCCAAATATTTGGCATTTGACATACCATACAAAAAAAATCCTCAGACATTAAATGTTCTGAATGCTAAAAAATTTAACATGAGTGAACAATCTTATTCCAAATTTGGAACAATATGGACACAAATGCTATAAAAAAAAAAAACAAATTTTATTTCCTTTTTTCCTTCCTCTCACACACTTTTCATCTCAAATGTGTCTCGTGCGTCTCTCTCTCACTTAACCTCTCATTCTCTTCCTCTCTCGCTCACTCTCTCAGATCTGTACCGTGCGCCACGCCTCCACCCATCACGCCGGCAATCTTGCCAGGTCGGCCACCTGCCAAGCCTCCATCTCGCCAAGCGGCACCCACGCCGCTAGATCTCTCTCTATCTTCGCCAGCTCAGGATAAGTCCTCTCTGTCTCTTTTGTGTTCAAGTTAAATAATAAACAATTTAAATAGGATATTACAATTAATGGTGGTGCTGTTTGTAGCTGGTACCTATCTTTGGTGGCTTCTTAGAGAACTGGAATTTGCCTATACAAGCACAGGTTGTTGAATCGTAACTGTTGGGCAGCTGGGGAGCTTGGAATTGGAGCTAAAAATCTGCTTGATGATAGTTCTTTGAAGGGGAGTGAAAATGTGTGGTGGTTGTGGCGGTGGCCACTGGTTGTGATTGTGGTTGGTGACCACTGCTTATGTTTTGTATTAGATTGAGTTTTTAGTTAAATATTATTTCAACGTGGAGTATATATTATTTTAATATATTAAAATGAATAATAGAATATGTGAGTTAGAGTGTATTGTAAAATTGTGAATTAAATAATAAACAAGTTTTTCGATACGTTAAAATGTCATAATTTTGCAATAACTGATGATGATGCTCTTAGAGGAAGCTCCGAACAAAAATCATAACAAGGGACACAATCCCAAATCCTCTAAAACCCCAACTCCCAGAACACCTTATGTTACTAAGTGGTTGAGCCAACAAGATTCAAACTTTGTAACTATATAGATACACCAGCTCACACAATGTTCTTTCCCATTAAAAAAAAAAAAAAAGCTCACACAATGAAGATCTTGAAGGAGATTATCAACAAAAAAAAAAAAA
This sequence comes from Notholithocarpus densiflorus, assembly GCA_030021035.2. NCBI lineage: Eukaryota > Viridiplantae > Streptophyta > Magnoliopsida > Fagales > Fagaceae > Notholithocarpus > Notholithocarpus densiflorus. The sequence continues at coordinate 290,774 of JARYZH020000312.1, read as the reverse complement.
AAGATCTTGAAGGGGGAAGCTTCCCAAGAAAAAGTTTTGAGGTGGATGGTGTTTGATTCAATTTATGTTAAAGTTTTCGAATTAAAAGGTGTTTTTCTAATGTTAAAGCTAAAGGTGGGGTTATAGTTGTTTAATAAAGCAAACCTCAAGCAGTAAAATGTCAACATTTGAACATCAAATAGACAACCTAAGATTGGACTTAACCACAAGTTGATAATCTATAATTAACCCAAATTCAAAAGTGCATGTGTTCGTGCATATTAGAAGTAGATCTTGGTTTTGTTTTCCACTACATATGATGTATATGAGATGTACATGTTTTTCCAACATCTAGTTCCTATACCTTAATCAAAGGGCTACTCCCAACCCATCACATCTGATCCATTTATAAGTTTAGGCATACCCCCCAAGCAACATTCTCGTGTCTAGGATGATGAGCCCACGTTAGGCATTGAATCCAATAAATTTTAAGGGTTTAGAGTTATGATATTGGCAATATATGCCTTTCTTGTACTCTTATTTCCTTCATTTTCCACTGCATTTCTGTGAATTTGTTTATTTACAAGTTGGATTTAAAAATAAATATAAAAATAAAAATTCATTTATACTTTTATCACCTTTTATTATGTTTTCCTCTTCTTATAACCTTCTTTTTACATGTTAAATTTCAAAAAATATTTTGTTGCTGAAATTTTGGTTATAGCATAAAAAGTCTCATTTTAATACAAGTTTATGTTAAAAGTTGTTTGTTAAATCACTCTTATGAATATATGGCATCACACACTTGTATTTTAATCATATTTTTTAACATGATCTAATGCTACACAGGTTTATGCCATAAGAGTAAAATCACTATTGGTTAATCACCGACAAAGGTAGTGATGTGTAGCATTAGATCGTGTTTATCATTGTGTAATTCACTAAGAAATTATGAACTCAATCCCAAAAGAAGAGTAATGAGAAAGCTGTTCATATCAGTCATTAAGATAAGCATTACAAAGGGCTTTTTGTTGAAAAAAAAAAAAAAGAGTTTTACCCATCTTGAAATTTAGGCTGTGTTTGGCATCATGTAAATTATTTTCCGAGTGTAAAATATTTTCAGGTGAAAATATTTTTAGGAAAGGAAAATATTTTCAAGTATTTGGTTGCATCCTGAAAATCGTATTGGAAAATATTTTTAGGTGTTTGATAACATTCTGAAAATGCTATTTTTCTACATTTTTCTCACATTTTCTCAGTCATTTTCTCAATTTCCAAACAAATTTTATAATAGAAAATTTCAATATATAAACTTTAAGAAACAAAAATCAAAATAAAACCAATTGTTAAACTCTCAAACTCGGTGAAATTGAGAGAGGGAGGAAGAAAGAGTGAGAGACTGAGGGAAAGAGAGAGGTAGATCGAGAAAGAAATAAAGATCCAATCAAGGGGGGTCAATCTAGAGGTAGCGGGGACAAGATCGAGAGGTGGAGGAGACAAGCTACAGGGTGGTGGCGACAACGAGCTTCGAATGACGACGAGCTTCAGGAGGCAGCAACGACGAGCTTCAGGCACGACGGCGGGGCCGTGGGTTGGGGGGTTGGTTCTGGGCTTCACCGGCGGTACCATCTCCTTCCTTCTCGAAATGGGCTTGGCGTGAGTAGCTCTCTCTCTCTCTTGGCTTGTGTGAGTCCGAAAATTGCTTGAAGGTAAAATAGATGTGTAATCTATTTTACGGGTCAAGGGGCATATTTTACAGTCAAACTTTTTTATTTTCAATTTGACTTTATTTTACATGTGCACCCAAATACGCACGAGGGTGTAAAATATTTTTCCAATTCCATTTACACCTAAAACAAATGCAGCCTTACTGAAATTGATTAAAAATGATCCCAAAAAATTAACAAGATGAGAAAATATAAATAAATTGTTATGTGCAATTTGTTTATACCAGGTGAGAACTTGATTAATGTTAAGGATGATAGAATTTCTTTTAGAAAAAAAAATTGAATATATCTATTATTAGTAGTATTTTTTATTTTATTTTAAAGGTTGTCTTTAATTGCCAGGTTGGCTCCACTAATACAATTTAGGTAATTAAGTGTCTTAAAGATTTAGGTTAACCACACACCAAACACCATTATTAGAAGAGTCATTCTTATATCAAACTCAAGGCTAATAGACAATATTTAGATTCACTCCTACCTTACACTTTTGTATGGGCCACAACTCACTAGAGTGAAGATCTTGAAGGAGGAATATTTCTTTCTCTTATCCCCTTTGTTTTCCTTTAAATTTCTTTGAATTTATTTATTTACGAGTTGAACTTAAAATATATATATATATATATATATATAACATATAAGTTCTCAATTATCTCTTTTATATGTATAGAATAGTAAAAAAATGCACATATGGGATGAATTTAAAAAAATATGTTTAAAATAAAAGTTTATGTTTACAAATATATTTATGTTAAAAAAAGTTTGACAAATAATTGAATGCAAATTGATATTTTTTATAGTTTGATGTTACTCATGATATGATTTAGTCTTTCAGTTTTGCTTCTTCTTTTTTGTTGGTTTATTCTCCAAGTCAATGAGAAATTTTGTTAATCATATTCATTACCTTTTGTGAAAGCAGAAGAAAACCTTACAATAATTGAAATTGAAATCGTGAACAACATGAGAGGGAATAAGTTCAAAGGGTGATGCTTGTGGTAAAAATTCAATTGCCATATAACTACATATCATAAAACAAACTAAAAACAAAATGGTATCAATTTCAAGAATATGCATAGCACCAAAAAAAAAAAAACGCCCACAAACATTTTACAACCATTGAGTTCTTTAAAAAAAAGGAAAATATTAGCTTTATTGAAAAAACAATAGAGCATGCTTTGCTCACTTCTATTGATTAACAATATTTGGCCTCCCAGGTCGGACAGATTGTACCAACTGTAAGAACTTGCTTACACCCTTAGCACATGCCCAAAAATAGTTAAAATGGAAAAAGATGAAATGGTCTTCAAATGGTTTCTATATTTCATATCCACAATTGTTCTAAGTATGACCCCCATGACCATTGCAGATCAAATACTTATGGGATTTTTGGACAACTAACTCCTTAATTAAAATTTTAGATTGTTTATGCTGGAGTCTTCCAACAGGACTCATCTTAAAACAAAACATTTGCATTTGGAGACACGGGAAGGAGAGAAACAATAAAGATTCCATTTTAACTCCATCAATGAACTAGGAAAGATATTCTTTGAAACAATTACTATCAAATCTTATGGGCTGTTTATGCATTTTGGCCGTACAATTTTATGTTTTAGTATATGCTTATGTTTACAAAAGTTAGTTAAATTCATGTAGGTTAACAAATACTTATCTACAAGTTGATATTTTCATAGTTAGATGTTACTAGTAATACAGTAAATTCTTGAGAATATAAGTGGATCATCATCTGATGTAATATCTACGTCAATTTTTAAAAAGGCAGCCAGTATATTTTTTAATTGAGTCATTCTTCTAATAAATAGATATATTTTATAAAGATGTTTAATAAATTTGTAGAGCATTGTGTATAAAGAAATGATGATTTGAAAATAAACATGTAAATAAACATAAATCTAAACTTGCTCGAATATTAGCTTAACATTTAATTACTTGTTTCCCTTTGCATTTTTTTGAATTGTTTGTTTATGAGTTGGATTTTTTTTAAAAAAAATTATTAATACTTGTATCACCTTTTATTATGCTACTCTCTTCTTGTAACCTTATTCTTTACATGTTAGGTTTCAAACAAAAAAAATTGTTGCTAAAATTTTGGTTGAAGGTCTCAATTGTCTCTTTTATATATAAAGTATAGTAAAAAAACAAAAAAAATGCACGCATGGGAAGAATTTAAAAAATATATTTAAAATAAAAGTTTATGTTTAACAACATATTTATGCTAAAACAATTGTTGTTTAAATTCATTAAAATTCATTAAAACAATTCTCATCCTTGGCTTTTATTCTTTGTTTGTCTTTTTTCCATGGATGTTAGAAACTGCATTATCCTTGACTTTCACTCTCCATTTGTCTTTGTTGGCATGAGTGTTATAGATCACATCGTTCTTGACCCTCATTTATTCTTATGGATGTTGTAAACCTTATTGTCCTTGACATTGGTTTGTTGTTTGTCTTTGTTCTTGGAACTTGAAAATGAAGAAAAGGAATTTGTTTGTATATTAAGAAAATGCTTACTCTACTTTAATCTATTCTTAAATGGTTACCTCTCCAAAAACAATGCTTACTCTACTTTGATCTATAATTAAATGGTTACCTCTCCAAAAACAAAACTCTGGTTTATCCTTAAATTTTTTTTAAGAAATATGCTCATATGCGTTGTGGATCTATGGTATATTTTCCTCTTTCTTCTAATTTGCCATGATCTATGCTATGTTTCCTACAATTAGATAATCCACTCTCTTGGATGATTGACTTCATCTGAATTTATTTGTCTTATTCAAATGTTGCATACTTAAGAAGGAAGCAAATCTTACTGGGAGACTCCTTGTTAGAAGAGGCTAATCAATTAGATTATGTGGATTTTGCTGCTGAAAACTTTCATAAGCCCATACCCTAACTCCGAACTTAAAGTATGATTGTATTGGACATTTGCATACAGATCAAAAGAGCAATTCTTGGACCTAGACCAAATGAAAAATCCCATCTCCATTCTAACCAAAAGTTAGTTGCATACTCCCAAATTCGTGTCTAGAATAGATTTACAACAGCATCAAGGATTTACATCTTTCTTTCTTTCTTTTTTTCTTAGGTCATGGCATTGAATTTTTCATTTGTCTACCAACATAAGGAACTCGTAATTTCTGAAGCAGTCTGTGTGTATTGCTTTCATGAAGCTTATTATCATGGTATTCGTGGCAACAAATCTATATATATATATATATATATATATATATTTATATATATCTAAAAGCTGAAACATCTACAATTAATTCTGCTCTTCTCTTGAGATGCCATGTTAGATCTACACATTTTTTTTTTTCTCCCTTCCTTTTGCAATCAATGTTTTACTCTTCTTTCAACTTCCCATTTCCTATCACCTTCCGTTAACAAAAAAAATCCTCATTCACTTCAAACTTTTCCAATTCAATCTCTTGAATGACTGGCTTCATCTGAATTTATTATCTTATTCATATGTTGCATACTTAAAAAAGGAAGCAACTTAGTGGGAGGCTTTTTGTTAGACAATGACTAGGTAGTACAAGTGGAGGCTAATCCATTAGATTTTACGGCTTTGTTGCCTAATTCATTCATAAATCCATACCCTAACTCCGAACCTAAAGTACAATTGAATTGGACCTTTGCATACGGGTCAAATCCTTGGAGTATGTCCATTGTGCCCTCACTCCAAAGCCTCCGACTAGAATTACTCAAAAGCTGATTACCGATGGATCCACTTCAGAAACCTCGGGCCTTGCTGGCGGTGGAGGATTAGTGAGGGATGACAGGGGAACTGCGTGATCAGGTTTGCTAGAAACATTTGGAGAGCCTCAAGTTTTATTGCCAAGCTTTGGGCCCTACGGGATGGGCTTACTATTTCTCTTGCAAGACACTTGTGGTGGAAGTTGAAATTGATGCTAAAGCTATAGTAGATATGTTTACTAGTACCAGCGATGCCAACTTAGCTAACTCCTCTCTCTTGTGGATGATTGCAAGCACCTACCATCCCAATTCCTCTTGATTCATATTAAGCACTGCTTTCGCAAAACTAATAAATGTGCCAACAACCTTGCTAGGATGGAAATTCAGCAAGGTTTAGATTTCCTTTTATTTGATAATCCGCCTGTGGATGTTAAGCTAGTTTTTTATTCGGATTTTAATGGTTTGCGTACCTTAACAGGTGTTACCCTGATGACATTGGCTCTGTTTAGTTTTTAATTTAAGTATACTTTCTACCAAAAAATAATAATAATAATAACTACTAATTTTCTTATGTCAAATTTGTTGGCTGACAAAAGCAAAAATGACTTATTTTTAGAGATTGTTTTCACTAAAAAATTTTGGAATACAATTTTATCTCATAGCAAGCTAAATAAGAGAAGTTAGAATAATGTTTTTCAATTCATTTAAGGTTGCTACTAAACATAGGAAAATGAGATTGTTTTATGAAAAATGTTTTATGAAAAATTATTCATTTTCTAAAAAACATTATTGCCGAAACAAACAAATGTACTCCTCAAATAGAACTATTAGTGGGTTTTAATTACTAAATAAATTTCCATTTTATCTTTCTTTAAAAAAGAAAATATTACAACTCAGGAAGAATGCAGAGAACAACAAACATAAAAAGTTCACAAACGTCTCCCATAACCTCACCAACTACATCTACATAAGAAATTACACCAAATGTCATTTACGAAGTTTCTCTTAATTTACTAAAATGTGCTCCTTAAATAGAACTATTAGTGGGTTTTAATTATTAAATAAATTTTCATTTTATCTATCTTTAAAAAAATAAATACAACTCAATGAAAAATACAGAGAACAACAAAAATAAATAAATTCACAAAATGTCCCTCACATCCTCACCAACTACATCCTACATAATAAATTACACAAAATATCCCTCACAAAATTTCTCTTAAATTCAACAAAAATTTTTGGAACGTGGCTCTTCAATCTCACATGAAATTCCACAAAATACGTCAAATTTTGACTCATGAAAATGAAATCATGTTAGGTTTCCTGATCAAATGTTGAAGAGTCCACAAAATATTTTTATTCAACAATTTGAAATATTGCATAAGATATGCTCAAGTACGTGAGGCATGTAAGAAAAATGGATGTTGTGGTCTTTGAAATTTTTTTGAGCAAAAGTATTAGAAACATGAATAGTTGGATAGGGGCAGCATTTGAAATTTTCTTGGACAAAATTGTTTTTTGAATGTATTGTCATAGACTTATAGTAATGATCTTCCTGTCTTTTCACACGTGTCATCTAACTATTGGATTCTAAGTTTGGAATAGAAACTTCCTCCCTCACACCATGACAAGAAATCATATGAAATTCTTCTCAAAAAAAAAAGAAAAGAAATCATATGAAATTGAATCACCATTCCCATTTGGTACTTGGAATCCAAACCTCCTCAATTTAAATTATGTTTTCACCAAATTTCTTATTTTCAAAAAATTATTTCATACATTTTGTGTACTATAACTCTCTAAGCATTTGCATAAATTCATGTAAATTTTTTTATCTATTTTAGTATAAGAACCTACTTTTTCTATTTTACATACTCACTTTTCAAAACACCCTACAACAGATTATCTATTTTACACTGCCTTTCATTAAAATATCAATTTTTTTAAAATTATTTCTCTTTCTTCACACACAACAATCACAATCCACTCTCTTCTTTCATCCTTGAGATATGTAAAGAAAGATTAAACAATTAAATACAAAATGAATAGTGTCAGTGTAAATTTACACAGTTATTGTAGCAAACTTGTAAATTTACATAATTATACACGAACTAATAAATTCTACATATTTTTCTATTATACCTAGAGTCACAAACTGATGTGAATCTCATGTGCATTACTGATATATAAGACACGCTTTTATGTAAGAAATTACATAGTATATTGATTGTATATGAATAAGGACAAAAATGAGAAAATATAAATAAATAATTATATGCAATTTATTCATATCTAGTGAGAACTTGATTTATTGTTTTAAGGGTGATAGAATGTTATTTTAAAATTATTTTAATAAATATATTATTAGTAGTATTTTTATTTTATTTTAAATGATGTCTTTAATTGCCAGGTTGACTCCGCTAATACAATTTAGGTAGTTAAGAGTTTTAAGACTTAAGTTTGGAAGACTAGACAGATTTTGGCATTTTTTTTCCCTTTTGGGTTGTTTTTTAGTTTGGAAGGCTCCACAGATTTTGACAACACTACCGAGCCACAAAGCCTTTGTGAACTGCACCCAGTGGCTTCTAATAAAAAATTTTGGATTTAAAAGTATATTTTTGATTTTTTTTAAAAGGCCTACATTTAGTTTTGGTTTGGCACACACTTGAAACAAATGCCATAAATATTTGGTTTTGTGGCGTTTGTATTCTTAATGTTTAAATAATAAAACCATATAGTACCGTTTAAACATGTTTCACATAAGCTTTTGAATTCTCAGGTCATGTTGTATTTATATATGGCAAAGAATAGTACCATTTTCCACCTTAGCACAGTTAGTATTGGTATTTCATATATAACTTGGATATATTGAATTTTTTTGTGTGTATAATTGCTCGTGTTATTTACTTATGGATTTCATGATGAAGACCAATAGAATACTTATTTTTCATGAAGATTATTAATATATTGGATTTTGTTATAATTCAATAGTTTGGGTGGGATTATTATAAAATTATTGATATTAAGAGTGTTTGGTTTTACGTTGTAAATCTTTAATTAATTAGTATAATTTGGTGTTACACTTGATACAAATTTGGTGAATAATTAAATAGCTTGAAGAAGTTGAGAAAAGAGAAGTGGGTTCCAGTTAGCTCAACTGGTAAAGTCTCTAATAATTATATAAGAGATCTAGGATTCAATCCCCGTCTACATCAAAAACTGATTGATGTCTTGGTCTGATGATAAAGAACTATCATCAGGAGCGGACGCCATAAGTTGAAACTCTCTCCAAAAAAAAGTTGAGAAAAGAGAAGAGCATAAGAAAGGGAGGAAATAGATTCTTGAAAAGTATTGGATAAAGTTTGTAGATGTTAGCACAATTTTATATTTATTCTATTTACTGGCTCGTTTGTAATACTTATTAAACTAAATGTAAGAACATATTATGATTATTGTAATATATTACTCCATAGTATTTGTATCTATCTCATTTTTAATGATCTTATGTATAATATTTTGATAGTTTCATCATAAGAAATGTTCAAATTACATTTTTCATCTTATATTAAAGCTAATTTAGCTTTTAATAGTTGAATTTAGAGAAATGTTTAAACCTAAACATGTTTAGAGATTTGGAGTTCAATCTCCGCCTACGTCAAAAAACTGATTGATGTTTCGGTCTGATAATAAAGAGCTATCATCAGGAGTAAACACCATAGGTTAAAACTCTCAAAAAAAAAAAAAAAAAAAAGGTTGAACACACACGAAACACCATTATTAGAGGGTCATTCTTATATCAAACTTAAGGCTAGTAGACACTTAGACTCAATCCTATCTTACAACATAAAACGTCTTAATTTTCCCTTTTATGTGTAAAGAATATATAGTACAAAAAAACAAATGCAAACGTGGGATGAATTTGAAAAATATGTTCAAAATTTATTTTGAAAATGTTTGTTAAATTCACTAAGAATAACAAATAATTAAATGAAAATTTATATTTTATAGTTCAAAGTTACTCATACTATGATTTTGTCTTTAAGTTATGCTTTGTTTTTTTTGTTTTTTTTAATTCTCCAAATTGATAAAAAAGTCCACATTTTATGTTTCACTCAGATTTGTTAAATGAAGGATCCCCAAATGAACCCAATTAGCTAAAAAAAGATAATCAAGTGATAATTGATTATGCCATGGACCATTCAAGTACAAATTGTACCCACTTTTACAACTAGGATTCATCTATGCTACTATTATGAGAAGCAATTTAATTTGTTCTATATGAATAATTTTCCATCTCCCACCTAATTGCGAAGTCCTCAATAATAATAATAAACAATGTACAATTAATTAAATAAAGATTTATATTTGAGTGGACTTTGTGGTGTGCCGTTGTGTTAGAGCTGCATTCCCTCTCTTTTGTGGGTGAGTGTTTGTTTCTCATAAAAAAAATCATGCCAATATATACAAATATTAAAAAAATTAAAATAAAATAAAAAAGGAAATTTTGTTAATTGTGTTCAATACCTTTTATGAAGGTACAAGAAAGTCCAACGGCAAATGAAATTGAAATCGTGAACATAGGAGGAATAAGTTCACAGGGTGGCGGTTGTAGTAAAAGTACATTAGACGTGTAGAAGTAAAGGTGGTGAGTGAAATAGCAAGGTGCAGACAAGGAAAACAGTGCAGTTCAACTCCATCAATGAACCAGGATAGAAATTCTTTGAAACCCTTACTATCAAACCTTGAGAAATCAACCATTTAGCCCCATTTTTTGAAAATTTTAGACAATATATATAAATATATATATATATTTATATATAAAAATCGAGATGCAAGGACAGGGCTACTGCCATAAATATTTCAAAAGAGAACTAAAGAGCCGATCTTCCTATCAAACCTTAGGGGATGTATGTGCATTTTGGCCGTCCAATTTTATGTTTAAGTACATGTTTATGTTATAAAAAAATTATTAAATTCATTTAGGTTAACAAATACTTAAGTGTAAGTTGATAATTTCATAGTTTGATGTTACTTATAAAAGTATAAATTATTGAGAGTATAAGTTTTTTTTTTTTTTTGAGGACCAATTGAGAGTATAAGTTGAACATCACCTGTTGTAATATTTGCGTCAATTTTTAAAATGGTGGTCAATATGTTTTTTAATTGAGTCATTCTTTCTAATAAAGGAACATGTTTTATAAATATTTAATAATTTTTTAGAGTATTGTGTATAAAGAAATGATGATTTGAAAAATATAAAATATTTTAAAGAAATATATAAAAACATGTACAAAAGCATAAATGTTTTTCTTCACATATGAAAGACTTAAATAGTTATGTACACTTATCCCATTTACGTATATTTCTGGTATTATGAAAGTTGCTACTTATATAGTTTGATGCTGCATGTAAAAGTCAAATTCTTTGCAGTGTAAGTTCAACAACATTTTTTATAATATTTTTGCCAATTTTTTAAAAAAGATAGCCAATTATTTTTCTTTAGATTTGGTTTACCTCCAATACTTTTTTAACTGGACATATCCTTTTGTTTTAAATATACAATGGCAAGTCGTAGTGAGTTTTTTAATCTCCACATTTTATTTAGTTAGTGGATGATGTGACAGTTTTTCATTAAAATAAAAGGAGATTTCTGTTAAAAAAATACTGAAGGTAAGACAAACCATTTTTCTTTTAATTGATATTTTTTTCTAATAAAGGGATGTATGATGAATTAAGGTAAGTTTGATGTGATTAAGGGTAGTGTATGAATTCTTAACAAGGTAAGTTTTTCCCTTTTTAAATTCCAAATTCTATTTTAGTTCTTTTTCTTTTTTGGGTTTATTTTCCTTTTGTCCCCCCTTTTTTATTTTAAATTACGATTACATGTTATTTAAATCATAGTGAAGTATGTGTCAAAAAAAAGAGAAAAGTCATAGTAAATTAAAAATTGGTTGTTGCCTCAAGGCACAATTGCATCTTTTCTTTTCTTTTCTTTTTTATACAAGATAAAATTCTACTTTAGCTTAATCTAAGTGTATATGTGTGTGAAACTCTCTCCTGGAGACTTGAACCCCGGCCCTTGCTCCCCACACCCCACAAGCACTTATACTTGTGGAGTGACCATCGCACCAAGGGTGTGCGGTGGTGGCACAATGGCACAATTGCATCTTAAAGCAATGCATACTTTTTTTCTTTTTTTTTTAAGTTAACAGTAATACTTATTAGAACACACACGAAAATAGTAATATTAGTGTTTTAAACTGGATTTAATGTTTTAATATATACTTACATATTTGCCTTTCCAAAAACAAAATTTTTGTTTTTCCTTGCTTTCTTTCAATAAATATGTTCATATGTGGTGTGGATTTATGGTATGTTTCCCTCTTTCTTCTAATTTGGCATGATCTATGCTATATTTCCTATAATTAAGTAATTCATTCTCTTGAATGACTAGCTTCATCTGAATTTATTTGTCTTATTCAAATGTTGCATACTTAAACAGTGCAAGAATTGGATTTACACTAGCACCAAGAATTGACATCTCTCTCTCTCTCTCTCATGGCATTGGATTTTTAATTTATCTACTAGCATATCCTACTCGTAACTTCTGAAGCAGTCTACGTGTGTTGCTTTCATGAAGCTTATTATCATGGTCTTGGTGGCAACTAATATATATAACATAGGGTATACTGTAAAACAATTTAGCTAATAGGAATAATACAAATGGGAATGCTTTTAATATAATAATTTAAATGTTCCCTTTCTTTAAAAAAGAAAAAAAAAATGATGCCATGATGGTAAGATTAATTGTTGACCATGTTTTACGGTGTTCCGAAAGGACCCCCACAAGGGTACTCCTGGTACGGAAAGAAGAAGAGACAAAGGACAGCTTTTATAATTGGAAAACAAGGGGTAGTTTTGGAATGCTGCAAGAATAATTGCACTGTTTATCATCTCCAAGACATGAGCCCACAATCACAAATTATGGAAACCCATATCTGGCACTAATATATATATACAATAAATCCAAAGTTGTTTGTAGACAACAAAATGATAATGCATCTAAAGAATACCAACTACTTTTACAACAGTTTCATAAAAAATTATAATAAAAATTACAAATTTTCTCTGGGTTTCAATCTCACTGGTGACTTCTTGTGATCTTTCCATTAGTTACACATTCCATTGCTACCTTTTGCTCCTAAGCTTTGTACTTCTTCTTGGTTCAGATCTGCATTTTGTCTAGCCTAGGTGTGTTGAATTGAGATGGTTTGTCATTCATTCTTGGCTCTGGTGAAACCTGAGTAAGCGCATGTTATTCTTTTTTTTTATAAGTCATCTACATACAGTGGCGACTCCAGAAATTTTTTTCAAAGTATTCCTCAACAAGTATAAATTACACAATTTAATAAAAAGAAAATTTTGTATATTGACAATAACAACAATAAAAAAACAAGCAAATACATAAAGTTTACAATTATCTTCTACGTTGTTTTCTTATCAAATATTTGTCCATAATTCTAGTAAAAGAATAAACAATAAACTATAAGTTCATTTGAAATATTAATAAAATTATTAATTATCGTTGTTTAGTTGTTTCATTAATTTGTTTGTCTTTTATAAACTATAATTTGTTATATTGTTCTTTCATTAATTATAAAATTATTAATTGTTGTTTAGCCTAACATAATTTAATTTGTTTGTCTTTTATAATGTGTTGGTTAATTAAATTATTAATTATTGTTTATTAGTTACTTCCCCCAATTAATTATTGGTTAATTAAATTATTGTTTATTAGTTGCACTAGCACACACCCCATGTGCATTTACTTCCCCCAATTCAAATATCCCACCCCGACCCCATGTCCCCATTCACCCCCCCCCCCACTCAGACAAGCCCCATGGCCCCCAATCACAAGAGTCAATCAAAAAAATTCACAATCACAAATCACTATACACTAAAAGACAATTAATTGTATCTCACCAACACCAACACCAACGGATAAAGTAAAAAACAGGAGCAAATATTAATAAAGTAATAAGATAAAGCTAAGCAATAAAATAAAGTCTCAAATAAAGTCTCAAAGAGAGAGACTCTCATTTGCTTTCAGTCTTCAGATAAAAAGAGAGAGAGAGAGAGAGACAGAGAGAGACAGAGAGTGTAAGAGAGAAACTCATACCCATTAATCCATTAACTCGTATATGTAAGAGACTAAAGAGAGAAAAAGATGAAATATCTTGAGGCAATGTTATAAATACCATTTCGAAATCCGTTTCGGTTTGTTAATTGGAATGAAATATTTCGGTACCAAATTAGTATCGAACTATTTTGATGTATCATTTTGAAGTTACCGCAAATAAGTAAATAAATATATATATATATATTATTCATATATATAAAATAAAAAATTCAATATATTATTTTTTTTTTTTTCAACTCTTTAGAAAAAGTAAGCATATTTGCATATGGTTATTTTTATAAATAAAATAATAAAATCATTAATGGCATTTTTGTAAATAAAGCCAACATTTTGAGTAATTAAAATCATAGAACCTTCTTGAAATTCACTTTCCCATTTCCCAAACCCACCCACGTGAACCACTCTTTCTCACCTATCCAATTTATTTCAATTGTCTCTCACACTTGTTAATATTCTTTTCAAAGTTTCAAACGGCTGGACACCATCACAGCAGTGCATTCTCTCTTTCTCAGTCTCTCATCTTGTTCTTCTTATTTTTCTTTTCTCAGTTTTTCTTGCTGCCGCTATATTTTTTTGTTTTTTTTTTCTTCGATGTTTTAAACTGAGACAAAGACAGTCATGATGTGATGACCGATGTGCTCTGTTGTAGGCTTGTAGCGTTGCTTGAGGCGGAGGTGCCGTCTGTTGGTTGTTGTCGTTGATGTGCTTTGTTCTGGTTTTGCTTTACTTGATGAATCAGGATTGATGTTGGGCTTTTTTTTCCTTGGTGGGCTTGCTCTTTTTCAAATTTTTTGGGCTTTTTTTTTTTTTTTCTTGAAAGTAGAACAAATACTTTTTTTTGAAAGCAGGGTGTTCCAAATTTTTTTTAAGGGTAAACAAATAAAAAGAAATTTAATTATTATATATAAATTTTTTTTTTTTTCAGGTCAGGGTGTTCCTGGGAACACCCTGGCCTAAACGTGGCGTCGCCACTGTCTACATATCTATGTTGTTGTACTTGTATGAGTTTTCTCATGAAGCTCAATGAACTGATCAGCATGGTTAAAAATATTGGAGATGAAGTAGTTACTGTGATTTAAGAGTTGGGTGTTTATGTCTTTTTGTCTAGATTGTGTGTTCTTAAACATTGGGTTATTGTTTTATTCCATCAGGCTTTCCCTTATAGCTTGAAAAGAAAAATAATAATAAAAAATCTTTAGGAAGAAATGCAATGGAGAAGGTCTAACCGTCCAAGGTTGGGAAGTCTTTGCTCTAATGTCTTTGGTGATAATCCCGGATTTTATTATGTTTTCCTCTTCTTATAGCCTCGTTCTTTATAAATTAGATTTCAAAAAAAAAAAAAAAAAATTTGTAGCTAAACTTTTGGTTACGACATAAAAGGACTCAATTGTCTCTTTGAGGTGTATAGCATGGTACAAAAAAAATGCACATATGAGATGAATATAAAATATATTTAAAATAAAAGTTAATGATAAAGACACGTGTATGTTAAAAAATATTTGTTAAATTCATTAAGATTAACAAATAATTATGTGCAAATTGATATTTTTATAGTTTCATAATATGATTTAGTCTTTCAATTTTGCTTCTTCTTTTTTTCTTTTTTTTTTTCTTTTTTGGCTTTTCCTTCAAATTGATGAAAAATGCAAAAATTTTATGTTTCACCCAGATCGGGGCTGACTTATATGTTACATAAAGGATGCATAAATGAACCCAATTATCTAAACAAAGGGAATCAAGTGATAATTGATTATTCCTTGAACCATTCAGGTGCAAATTGCTCCCACTTTTACTACTAGAATTCATCTATGCTACTATTAGAGGAAGCAATTTCTCCTAACTAATTGGTAGGTAAGTGCTCAATAGTTATTAAAAAAAACAACGCACGTACAATTAAATAAAGATTCATAATTGTGAAGAGTATATAGTGTGCTTTTGTGTCAGAATTACATTCCTTCTCCTTTGTGTGTGTTATAAAAAAAATCATATGAATGTATACAAATAATAAATAAAAAAATGGTTAATTATATTCAATACATTTTGCGAAAGCACAAGAAAGTCTCACAGCAAATGAAATTGGAACCATGAACAACATGAAAAAGAACAAGTTTTTTGATAAAAGTAAAAGGGACATATAACTACATATCATAAAACAACACCAAAAACAAAACAAAATAAATTAAAAAAAAAAAAGAAGTATCAATTTTAAAAATATGCACGCACCCAAAAAAAACCATAAAGAATTTCTAGAACACAAAAGTGAAAAAAGGTTAGAACAATTAATATGATAAAAACTTTTACATATGAGATGAAGTATGTGATGGGAATATGTACGAAATTCTCAGATCTGTGAGATGCAAAAAATAGAGAAAAATATACGCAAAAGAAAAAAAAATAATCACACACAATACAGTATTTACGTGGTTCGGCAATTTGGCTATGTCCACAGAGTTGCAGGGATTTCACTATTCTCAAAGAAAAATACAGAGTGCGTTAGTACAGTTTTCTCTCTTAAAACAACATTAAACCCTAATCTCCAAAACAACAGTTTTTATATCCTGCGCACAAGCCTATTGGCCCAAACTTCCGCTTCATGGACTAGGCCTCAGAAAATCTCCCATCAAAAAACTGTAACAATATTATCTCAGGTCTAGTAATAAACCCAGATCAAATACAACTAGGCTCCATAAAACCCAACAAATCTCCCACTTGGAGACTAGTTCAATCACCAACATCAGCCACAATCCTCCAAAGACAATCCCTCATCATTGCAACTCATCAACCTGTTCTCAAGCTAGAAGACCAACTGAAGCTGCACACAACTTCAGTTTCTCAATAGTGACACCCTTAGTCAACATGTCTGCTGGGTTCTTAGATCCATAAATCTTCTCAAGTATTACTAGTTTATCTTCAACAAGGTAATGGATAAAATGGTATCTCATCTGTATATGCTTCGACTTTGAATGAAAAGCCAAATTTTTTGCAAGAAAAATTGCACTCTAACTATCACTGTGTAGAATGCCCAAAACCTACTTCTTACCCAATTCATCCAAGGAGCTATGTAGCCAAATCATCTCCTTTCCAGCTTCAGTCGCTGCAACATACTCAGCTTCTATAGTAGATAAAGCAACAATCTTTTGTAGATTTGAAGCCCAAGATATAGCTGTACCACCCAAAGTAAATACAAACCTAGTGGTACTCTTTCTACTATCAATATCACCTGCTAAATCAGCATCTACATAACCCTGCAGTTTCAAACTTGCACCTATAAAGCAAAGACATGTATCTATTGAGCCTCTCAGATACCTAAAAATCCACTTGACTGCCTCCCAAAACTGCTTTCCTGGCCTACTCATGTATCTACTCACAACTCCCACTACATGTGCAATGTTTGGCCTTGTACACACCATAGCATACATCAAGCTGCCAATAGCTGAGGCATAAGGCACCTTACTCATATGGTCCTTTTCTTCTTTTGTCTTCGATGACTGTTCTTTACTTAGTCTGAAATGACTACCCAAAGGTATGCTCACTGGTTAACTTCATTCATGTTGAACCTACTGAGAATCTTCTTCACATATTCTGCCTGTGAAAGCTTCAATGTACCATTAGCCTTGTCTCTAATGATTCTCATACCAAGGATTTGTTTTGCAGCTCCTAAATCCTTCATTGCAAACTATTTTAACAATTTCTTTTCAGATTATTAATTTCCTCAGTGCTAGACCCTGCAATGAGCATATCATCCACATACAACAATAAAATGATATAAGAATTGTCAAAGAACTTAACATAACAACAGTGATCAACTTCACATCTCTTGAACCCAGTTCTATTCATAAAACTATCAAATTTCTTGTACCACTATCTTGGAGCTTGCTTTAGGCCATACAAGCTCTTTCTCAGTTTGCAGACTAGAGATACAAAATTCCCAGATCTGTGAAATGCAAAAAATAGAGAAAAATATATGCCAAAGAAAAAAATAATCACACACAAGACAGTATTTACGTGGTTCGGCAATTTGCCTACGTCCACGGAGTTGCAGGGATTTCACTATTCTCAAGAAAAAATACAGAGTGTGGCAATACAGTTTTCTCTCTCAAAAACAACATCAAACCCTAAGATCCAAATTAACAGTTTTCATATCCTGCGCCCAAGCCTATCGGCCCAAGCCTCTGCTCCATGGACTAAACCTCAGAAAATCTCTCATTAAAAAATTGTAACAATATTATTTCGGGTCGGGTCATAACCCAAATCAAACACAACTAGGCTCCACAAAGCCCAACAATATGCAATAGATAGAATAGACTTTGTGAAGAAATGCCCAACCTTAGAGTTGGTTTAATGGTTGGCTACACCCTTAGCACAAACCATTATACTGAAACTGGAAAAAAATAATGATCCTTACGATCGTTGCAAATCAAGTACTTATGAGATTCATCAGGAAAACTAACGTCTTAATTGGAATTTCAGCTTGTTTATGTTAGACTCTTCCAATGGAGCTCTCGTCCTCAAGCAAAACATATTTTATTACAAACACGCAAGGGGGGGAAGCAATGAAGATTTTAGACATCAAGTTCTTTGAGATTGTTATTGTCAAACCTGTGAAAATCAGCCATTTAGCCATCTTTTTTGAAAATTGTAGACAAAAAGCCATGTTTTTGAAATATTTTTGGCGGTAGTCCTGTTTTGGAATTCAATTTCATTATCATCTAGTTCTTTTCAAAAATTACACAAAACTTGATTTTAGTAATATTAAGTTCTACTTAAATATAGTTTTACAAACATCAAATTCTTTTTATAAAATAAAAAAATAACTTGAAACTTGTTTTTCTAAAAATTAAGATGCAAGAAGAACTTAATTTTATTGCAATCAAGTTTCAAAACAGGACTACTACCCTAAATATTTCTTCTTCTTTTTTGAAAAAAAATACTACCCTAAGTATTTCAAAAGAGGGGGATAAAGGGAAAATAAACGCAAGAAAGAAAAAACACTAAAATAGAATGTGGAATTTAAAAACGGAAAAACTTACTAATTTAAGAATTTATACACTACCCCTAATCACATCAAACATGCCTTAATTCATAATACATGCCTTTATTAGAAAAAATGTCCCAATAAAAAAAATAATTGGCCACCTTTTTTAAAAAATTGACACAAATATTATTATAAAATTTTTTTCAACTTATACTACAAAGAATTTAAACTTTTACAAACAACATCAAACTATATAACTATAAGTAGCAAATTTCATAATACTAAAAATATACATAAATGGGATAAATGTAAAGAATTAATTAATTCTTTCATACGTCTGAAGAAATAAGTTTATGTTTATGTACAAGTTTAGATATTTTATTTTTAAATCATCTTTTCTTTTTACACAATACTCTACAAATTTATTAAATACCTTTATAAAATATGTCTCTTTATTATCATCCATTTTTAGCAATTCTATTAACATTATTATCAATGTTTCAATGATTGGAAGATGATGTTATAATTCAGTATTAATCTTTATGAGAAAAAAATGCATAATGAAATTATAACCATAAACTATTGAAAAATTGCATGCGAAAATATATACAGATGCTATTATGAAGAATTTGATGGATCAAGTACAAGTTGATACTTTCATAGGGTACTCTTAGTCCGAAAATTGTGAATTTATTCACCTACTTGAGGATTTATAGTTCAAGCTAGCAAGAAAGCTTTGAAAACTGATGAAACAAGTTTACGAGTCACAAGAATTGGAAAGGTGTGTTATGCTATTTTTTTTGAAAGGATAATAATCAATTGATAATCTTAATACACTAACAAATTCTTTTTCTTCATTTTCAAGTTCCAAAAACAAAGACAAACAACAAACCGATGTAATGAACAATGGATTTCCAACGTCCATAAGATAAAAGACATAATAAAAGGGGTGAAAGACAATGTAATCTCTAATACTCCTACCAACAAAGATAAAAACCGAGCTTGAAGGTCAATATAATCTCTAATACTCCTACCAACAAAGACAAATAGAGAAGGAAAGTCAAGGAAAATGCAGTTTCTAACTTCCCTAAGAAAAAAGACAAATGAAGAATAAAAGCAAAGGACGATGCAATTTTCAACATCCAAAAGGGTAAAGACAAACAGAAAATGAGAGTCAAGGACGATACGATAATAAAGAAGGTACAAATCACTGCTACATTTACTTTTGAAAAAAAAAAACTTAATTAAAAAGATTGGTAATTAAATGATAGTTCTTCAAGTCCCAATTCGAAACAAACCATTTCACATACATAGAGTTAGGTAATATCATCACAAGTTAAGTTCAAATATATCCTTCCACAAGTATACACTTGATTTGTACTGTACTTATTTTTCTCTTTTATGTGTATAACATAGTATAAAAAAATGTAAATATTGAAATTAAAAAATATGTTTAAAATACAGGTTTATGTTTAAAGTCATGTTTATGTTAAAAGTTGTTTGCTAAATCAGTATTATGAATATATGGCATTGCATACTTATATTCTAAACATATTTTTAACTTTATCTAATGCTACACATGTATTTTAAACATATTTTAAATATGATCTAATGTTACACATATTTATGCCATAAGAGTAAAATTAATGTTGGTTAATAACTGACAAGGGAAGTGATTTGTAGCATTAAATCATGATTATCTTTGTGTTATTCACTAAGAACTTTTGAACTCGGTCCCAAAAGAAGAGTAATGAGAAGCCACTGGTATCAAATCTTCACCACTTAATACTAAACTCATTACAAATAAATCCCACAAAAATACAAGGAAATAAATTAATGCAATTACAACACTTTTTGTCATGGAATAAGCCAACACTAATGTTATGAGAAAAATCATAACTTAACAATCTCCCCCTTTGGCTATTCTGTGACAAAACACCTTAAAACAGACTCTAGACTTAAACATGAGTTTGGAAACAATGGCAAAACTCACGCACACCTAAATCTAGAAGCTGTGATGAACTTGGAACATATATACCTGTAACCTAAAACACTTGCACAAAACATATTAAACCCTCAAGGTAAAGCAAGTAATAAAAGGACAAGTATAATGTAACAAGTAAATTGCAATCAAGTAATCATGATGTGAAACATATGAGCAACTTGATCATACATCAAAACAGTCATAAAGAAATGACTACAATGATCACATAGCAAAGCAAATGATCATTCGAACATGCATTCATTGAAGCACAATAGCATAAGGATGTATGCATGTCCAACACACAAACACAATGCAATGAGAACAATAAAGCATAGATACTAAACATAACTCAAAGAACCATAAAGCAAATAAGAAAACAAACATAAAGAAAAACAAACAAAACAAAATTTTCTTATTAACACAATGTCTTCTCCCTTTTGGTATATGCATCTTCCCTATGGAATATCTCTCTCCCTACAAATGTGCACGAGAAATATAATTTCTTCCCCTAAGAATGTGCACAAGAGTCATATATAAATGACACAACTCTCTAGTATACTACTCTAGGGTATACTCTCCCCCTTTTTGACACAAATAGACAAAGGGTCAAGGAGAAATAAGGGCAAGAGATAAAAGTATGAACAAGGATAATGATGCATGAGGGGTGCAAGATGAATGAGAAATGAAGCTCAAACAAAAGACAAAACAAAATGCTACAAAGCATAAGGTAAACATGACATGCTAGGATGAAGAAACAAGGTATAGACCAATGCATGACAAGGATAACAAAGGTGTGTGCAAGAGTTGGCTATGTGCAATGCATGACCAAAGCATGGAAAATGCACATGTGGGGCAAGGTGTGTTAAATACACAACCAATGAACCAAACATGTTTCTAATGAGGAAACATGAGAAACCCCAAAGTTTGGTACTCATCAGAGTTCAAACAAGTGAGAAAATGCCTAAGAGGCATTTTATCAAACAGCTAGCGTGCACACTATGAACTACAATGTAAAACAATGCATGAACATCATGAAATTCACCCTTAATACATGTTTTTTTTGCCACAAGGGACCAACATCCGAAGCAAATCATCAAAAGAAACAAATCTCATACAAAAAATTTAACAAAAATTAAGTTTTCCCTACCCATATAATGAAAATCCCAACCAAGAGCACAAAAACTCTCCAAAACATAATCTAAAGATCAAAATCAATAAAAAGAGTTTAAAATTACCTTAGAGATATTGATGGAATGAAAAACCATCCAAATTGGTTGGGTTTTGATGTAAAAATATTGAAAGAGGGGTTTTAGAGAGGATGGGAGAGGTTTAAAATTGGTTTCCCACGAAAAGCTCTTTAAGAAGCTGATTATGGGCATTTCACGACTGGCGAGTCGCGAGATGAGTCGCGAAGACAATTTTCATGAAATTTTCTAAGTCTTTTTTGTAACTTAAGTACTCACCCACGAGTGAGTCGCGAGTGAGTTGCGAACCTCTCTGGCAGAGAACCAAAAAATGCGAAAAAATGCATTTTTCCAATTTCGCAACTGGCAAGTCGCGAAAAACTCTGACACCTATTTTTCAACACAAAACATGCTTAAAACAATGAAAAATAAAGTAAGCACAAAACATAAACACAAAGAGTGATAAAAATCACTTCCAAATACAGATAAAATGATTAAAAATCTTTTTGGTTTGATCCATATATAGTTGAGCACACACACATCACATTTAAACAAGTACAATCGAACAAATGAATAAGGTATTCATTGAACATTAATTAGACATGTGTGTTGTGTGTGAATATCAAATGTGGAATAGTCCTTAGTCTAGAAGAGTGAAACTTCAATGATCAATTCAATCAAGTCATATACAACTAGTACTAAGTCAAGTGGTCTATCTCAATTATGGAAATGAACATATATAACCTCCCACAAAAAAAAGATTACATATCTTTGAAGCTTTTCATTTGGCTTCTTACAATTCATAACATTTGATCATTGTTTATCTTTAGATCTCTTTTTAAGATCGATACCTGAAATTTTTTATGTTTCAATTTGATGAACAAGCTTTTGGCTTTTGGCACCATACATTTTAAATACATGTCACTTTCCCTTTTTTCCTAGTCAAATACTAGTTTGTGCGACGGTTTTTTCAGCTCATTATCTCTTTTCAAAATTTAACATTAGTTGAGCTCTTAAGCAAAAAAAATGAATGAGAAGAGATATAGGCACAAGTCTACGCATGTATCAAAACCAACATGACTATTGACTAATCATTCATGACAAGCTTGAAGATCGATTTACAACAATCACACATAGATGTCAAGATTTTTCCCACAAAAATAGATGTGCATACATAACAAGCTAAGCTCATAAATACACTAAGCCATTAGTACGAAGGTACAAGGCTAAACTCACATGTGATATGTGCTCAAACATATACGATCAAATTTTTTGAATTTTTTACCTTTTATGTAGTTTTGGATATTTTAATCACACAAAACTAAAACATAAAAGTAAAATCAAAACAAAAACACTGCATATAAAGAAATGCAAGATGCACAAAATGCATGAAGGGTCTTACAAAAATCGAAAGAATTAGATCAAAGACCAAAAGAGCTAAAGCTCAACCATAGGAACCCTTCCTCATCCAAATGGAACAATTGTTTGGAATGAGTGTCTCATGAAAAGAAAGATGAGGGTTTGAAGAATGAGAACCAGATATGCACATAGACAATGAGTTAAGAGCATTAAACACTTCCTTTTACAACATGAAGTTTTCACTCAAATCCGGTTTACCCTTTTTAGCACATCTTCTAGGAAGCTCAAGTTTTTATTTTCTTTTGATTCTTTTAAGAGCATGAAACTTAAAGCAATGAGATCTTAGATGAACAAAAGCACCACAATGGTGACAAACAATGTGTTTAGGTCCACTAGGCTTTTTGGGAAGGGATCTAGCAACATGGTTTTGTTCTCTCTTCAACTTTGGACATTGAGGTCTTATATGATCAATCACAGCACAATGGTGGCAAGTTGGAACAAACTTAGATCCATCCAAAACCTTAGGTTGAGACCTAAATGAAGGCTTTGACTTAAGAGCCTTTCTCTCCACCTTTTGATTTCTTTTGTGTGGAGGAATGTATACCGATTTGTCTTTTGAGATAGAACACACAATAGGCACACAATCGGGTACTACAACATGATTACGACAAATATTTTCATCCTTTTTAGCAATAGGTTCAGCAATCAAGCACTTGGCATGCATCTTAAGAGATTCATTTTCACATTTTAGCTCATCAACAAGTTTGTTAGACAAAACAAGTTTAGCATCCAAGTCCATATTCAAACATTCAAACTCTTTCAGCTTTTCAAGAGAATTTTCAACAAGTTTCTTATATTTCTCAACCAATTTGTTGAATTCATTGAGCTTAACAATCAAATCGTCCTTTTCACAAATAAACTTGCTCACATTCTTATAAAACTTCTTAGCTTCTTTCTTCAAGAGTTTGATGTTTGGAATATCAACAACACCCAATGATTCAAGTAACATGTCATCATAATTATGAGGATAAACACTCATAGAGGCATTTTCACAAACATGTGGTATGCTACATTCATCATCAACCAAAACATGCATAGAAGCATACAAAGCACTATCCATGGCAATAAACACAAGGGGTTAAGGATCACACTTAGGTAATGAAACCAAAACAAGTGTACCCGCTCTGATGCCAATTGAAAGTTCACTTGGTGTGTAAAACACTAGTGAATGTTTAGACCTCCAATTACAAAATTACAAAGCAAGCTTATATTCAAACAATTGATGTGTGGAATGATAAATATAAGCAATACCCAAATTGGCAAAACAATCTAAACCATAATTAATCACAAACACAGCAGCAATTAAAAGGAAAAGAGTAGGGAAGAGAGAAGCAAACACAAAGATAACACCGGCACGTGTTATTGAAGAGGAAACCGAAGAACTCGGTAAAAAACCTCTCTGCCGCCCTCCAAGCGGTAAAATGATCCACTAGAAAATTAGTTGGGATACATGAATAGTAATATACCCTCCAGGCCTAATCTACCCGATGCACCTAAGTCCTCCAAGCTTCTTACTCCAACAAGGTTACGCTGAACCGTGTCTTCTTTAATTTTTCGGATCCCGCAATAAGCTCCATATTGCATCCGCCATCCTTGGCATCTTCCAATGCTTCCCAAGCTCCAAAAACACTCTCAACACTTTGAATGGGTGTGGGTAGTGTTTGGGTACAAATCTTCTCTCAATGGGTATAATAATGGGAAAGGGAAGAAGAAGAGACTACAAAGATTTTTCTCTAAGAATGAGTAGCTCTCTCTCTAATAATGTGGGTGTGTTGTAGAAACCTTTCTTAGGATTTTTCTCTCAATAGGCTCCTTACCATTTCTGTGGGTAATGAGGGTATATATAATATGAGTGATGGGAATACGAAAAGTCACAATTTTTAGTAAAACAGGGGAACTTCGCGGGTCACTCACGACTGGTGCAAGTTGCGAATCCAAGTTGTGAGATAACCTCCTAGATAGGCTGTACTGAGCTGGACACCTGGCCTGACTGTTCACCTTCCTGCATGTGCTTCTTATGTGACCTTCAGCTGTCTTGATCAAATTTTCACCACTTAATACTAAACCCATTACAAATAAATCCCACAAAAATACAAGGAAATAAATTAATGCAATTACAACTAAGCCAACACTAATGTTATGAGAAAAATCATAACTTAACATGATAAAATAAAGAAAAGATGGTTAAAACATTTCCATTTATCAAGATTAATTGTCTTTAGCAATGCTTCCACATTAAAAACAAAAAAAAACAAAAAAAAACAAAACAAAAAAAAAAACAAAAAACATGAAAAACACTCTGCAAAATCATCATTAACGTTTACTTTTATCACTGTGGCTCATATTGATATCGTACTATATAGTAATAAAAAAACTACAATGAAACCTATAAATTATAAGTTCTAAAACATAATATTAAAAAAAACAACTAATCTCATCAATAATCAATTAGAAGGTTTTTTTTTTTTTTTTTTTTTTTTTTTTTTTCTGTTTCTCTTTAGTTCTAAAACAAAATATGTTTATGAGTTTCCCACACCAAACGCCCAAAGATCCAGAGCCAATCACATCCTTTACAGAATCCGGAACATTTGACCTCAACATCAAAACCATAATTCCTTAACACTCAATAAAAGAAGCAAGCCATCTTCCTTGGTTATAGCCAATACATACAAGTTAAGATTAGATAAGACGACGAAGTTGGAGCTAGGTAAGTGACATTCAAATGCTGAAGATAAATGACATCATTCATGGTCAGTATGTATTTGAGATGAGATTGCATGAAGGGTTGGGGCTATATATAAAGGAGTAGAAGTGCAAGAGGTTTGTCTTGAAACATTGAACCAAAGAAAACAAAGAGTCTTAAAAAGAATCTTTTTTCTTTAATAGGAAAAGTATTGAAACATTAAACCGATGAAACAAAAAGTCCATATTTTTTTGTTCTTATTTTGTGGCTTAATAGTATTTCAATGCACTTTCCAAAAAGTGCGCCACATGGCAAAACCTTATACTCTCTCGCACAACGTCTCTGCTTTTATATTATAGAAATTTAAAAATTTTCGTTACTAATATAAACAGATGGGGGGAATGTTAATTTCTTCAAACTTGAAGGGCGGAAGGTATTTTTTCTCTTTAGGTTTGGGGTGGAATGTCATTTCCCCAAACCTCAAGGAATGGGAGTGTACTTTCATCTATATTTACATAATTAACTCCCCAAAAACAAAAACAAAAACAAAAATTGGCTTATCGCTGCTTTCTTTCAATAAATATGCCCATATGTGTTGTGGATCTATGGTATGTTTCCCTCTAATTTGGCTTGAACTATGCTATGTTTCCTATAATTAAGTGTGTGAGCCCGAAATCGACGCTGACGCAATAAGGAGCTCACAAATTATTTGTATGTGGGTGTTGTGCTCAATCCTACCAAGCGAGGCCTCAAACCAATGGTAGCACTTTCCCTCAATTCCCTTGAATACCCCAGTATGTTACTCCACACTCTCTCTCTTTATCTTTGCCTCTCCTTCCCTCCAAAATCCAACCCCTTCTACCCTTACTTCGACCTCCTTTTATAGCTCTCCATTAGTGGGGTGGCTATCATTTCTTTCCCCACTTACTCACGCATTCCCATGTCCATCAGAATTACAAGGGATCCTCACCAATTTAGAGGATTCTCTTGGAACTTGTTCCAGACGTCAGACAGTGTTCGGGAGTGGATTCCTTTCAGAATTGTTAATTCTCGATAATCGACACTGTTGGGACCGCACATAGATTTTCTTTGTGGTCGGCTCAGGCCATCGACCTCTAAGGAACCTCTCGAGATGCAGTCGCCCCAATTCCTGGGACTCAGCTAATGATCGGGCCCATTGTGATGAAGCCTGGGGTTACCTCTCCCTTGTGTATCGGGCCTACATTACCTAATGGGCCTTGGGCTTTGTGTTGGGCTTTGCCTAGGTGGGCTGGCCTAGTTCCTCGGGCCCAACTCACCCACATTAGGTAATCCACTTTCTTGAATGATTGACTTTATCTGAATTTATTTGTTTTATGAGTAATGCTACAATTACAAACTATTTTACAATATTTTTACAAAATGTTGATGTGACCAACCTCTTATTGATTTTCATTTAGGCCCACAATTCATATCACTTTTTCATTTACCCATATCAGTAGTTTGTAAAAAAAATTGTAAAATAGTTTGTATCTCTAGCAATTTTCTTGTTTTATTCAAATGTTGCATGCTTAGTAAGGAAGCAAGTCTTATTGGAAGGCTCCTTGTTAGAAAATGGCTAGGTAGCATAAGTGGAGGCTAATCAACTAGATTATGTGGGCCCTGCTACTTAACACATTCATAAGCCCATACCTTTACTCCGATCATAAAGTATGATTGAATTGGACGTTTGCATACAAGTCAAAATAGCAATTCTTGGACCTAGACCAAACAATAACTTCCATGTCCATTCTAACCAAAAGTTAGATGAGTACTCCCAAATCCTTGTCTAAGACAAATTTACATCAGCACCAAGAATTGACATCTTTCTTTCTTTTTCCTTTTCTTAGATCATGGCATTGAATTTTTCATTTCTCTGTCAGCATAAGGAACTCGTAACTTCTGAAGCAGTCTGTGTGTGTTGCTTTCGTAAAGGTATCATGGTCTTGGTGGCAACTAATCTATATATATCTAAAAGCGGAATCATAACATTTATTATTCTCACACTCCTATTAAGTTACATCGGTAGACACATCATCCACCTCTCTCTCTCTCTCTCTCTCTCTCTCTCTCTCTCATTTTTAACTATTTTTTTTTCATATTAATCCCCCAAAATATTGTTACACTATTTCCAACCTTTCACCTCCATTTTACATTTTCATCTCCCCACTACTATCTACCTTAATATTACTCTTCCTCTATCCCTTTATTTACCTTTATTTTTTCCTCTTCTTGTTCTCACCATTTTACTATAAATTTGCTATTCTCTTACATTCTATGCATAGTTTTCCCAATTCCCACATAAAAAGGTTCTCTCTCTCAAATTTTTTTTTTTCATTTTTCGGTGGATTTTTTTTTTATTTTTTTATTTTTTTATCTTGCATCTCTATTTTAGGTTGATTAACTTTTGTGTTCTTTAGAACTCTACATTGGGTTGATGTGATTTAATTTTGTGTTTTAAAGTTGTTATCTTTTTTCTTTTATTTGATTTCATAAATGTTATCCTATTGCATTATAAAGATAGCATATTCGAATATAGTGTTTTTCTATTACATAGCATGACTATGATAATTTGATGTTTATTACTATATTTTTTTACTCTTTTTCTTCTCATCTAATTTTCTATAAATTTGTTATTATCTCTCACGTTCTCTCTTGAAAAAATGATCTCTCTCTCTCTCTCTCTCTCTCTCTTATATTATTTATTGCAACTCTACTTTGGGTTGATGAAACATTTTTTTATAACTCTATTTAAGTTAATACGTTTTAATGTTGTATTTTTTAGTTCCCCAACACAATTAATCTATCTCCCTCTTATAACATTGGTTTGATTTTTGTTTCATTTAATACTTAGCTATTTTGGAAGTGTGAATTTGAATTTATATCCAAACACAATATTGACTATGCATTTGAAATAATAAAAGGTAATTTTGTCATAAGTTTTTATTATCATGATAATCTCCTTTAAAGAAAATGAATAATTTGAATAATTTATTTGAAACTTAAAAAGTTTAGTTGTAGAGAAAAAAATTGGAAAAACATAATACACTATAACATAATTTCAAAGAATATAGACCAGCTCATAAAAGAATAATATCAATAAAAAAACTACACAAAAAATAATAGAATGATATATTGGTAGAGATAAAAAGATAAAAAATAATTTCAAAAATTGTTTAATTTTTAGAGAAAAAAATTTATCTTCAACAAATTTTAAAAAATAAATTATACATTATATCATAATTATAAAATAATTATTCATTCCCACGTTGCGTGGAGATTTGCTACTAGAATGTATAATATATGGTATACCGTAAAAAAAATTGGCTAAAAAGAATAATACAAATGGGAATGCTTTCCATGTGATAATTTAAATATTCCCTTTCTTTAAAAAAACAAAAATGATGCCATTTACAGTGTTCCCAGAGGACCCCCATAAAGTGTACTCTAGGTACGGCAAGAAGAAGAGACGAAGGACAGCTTTTATAATTGGAAAACAAGGGGTAGTTTTGGAATGCTGCAAGAATATTAGAATAATTGCACTGTTGATCATCTTCAAGACATGAGCATGTGACCACATCACAAATTATGGAAACCCATATCTGGCACTCATATATATACAATAAAAAAAAAGTCTAAAGTTATATACAGACAACAAAATAATAATAATAATGCATAAAGAATACCAACTGTTACAACAGTTTCATAAAAAATTATAATAAAAACTACAAATTTTCTTGTGCCAGATTGTTGGCTCTTTTCGAAAAGATTCAGGACAGGACAAAAGCAGAGATGAAATGAACTTTTCCAATCTGTTTTTCTAACAACAACCCACGTTCATGTTTCTCTTTTTCTGTGTTATGTTTCTTTTTCAAGGGGAACCACATTTCACTAGCTTATTCATTTGCTAGTCACATTTTCTCTGGGTTTGAATCTCACTGGTGAGTTTTTGTATTCTTTCCATTAGTTACACATTCCATTGCTACCTTTTGTTCTTCCCTTTTGCTCCAAAGTTTTGTACTTCTTCTTGGTTCAGATCTGCATTTTGTCTAGCCTAGGTGTGTTGGATTGAGATGATTTGTCATTCATTCATGGTTCTGCTGAAACCTGAGTAAGTGCATGTTATTCAACTTGTTGAGATATCTACATATCTATGTTGTTGTATTGAGTTTTCTTATGAAGTTTAATGAACTGATCATCATGGTTAAAAATCTTGGAGATGGAAGTAGTTACTGTGATTTAAGAGCTGGGTGTTTATGCTTTTTTGTCTACATTGTGTGTTCTTGAACATTGGGTTATTGTTGTATTCCATCAGGCTTTCCCTTCTAGCTTGAAAATAATATAAAGAATTCTTGAGGAAAGGGTAATGGAGAGGGTCCAATGTTGGGAAGTCTTTGCTCTAATGTATTTGGTGATAATCTCTGCTTTTGTTAAAACTGGAGAAGCTCAGTCAAAGTCTTTTCTGATAAATTGTGGTACAAATTCCAGTGTTAATGTGGATGGTAGGAGATGGGTTGGTGACTTGGTCCCTGATGGCAATCTCACCCTCCGTTCTCCCAGCATTGCTGCATCCACTGCTGCGTTAAGCGACAGTTCAAATTTTGGACCTCTCTACAAAACTGCTCGGTTTTTTACAGATAGTTTGAATTACACTTTTGAAGAAATTCAAGGGAACTATTTCGTTAGGCTCCATTTCTGTCCATTCTCATTTGGGAATTACAATGTAAATGAGTCTGCATTTGATGTTGTTGCAAATGGTCTAAAATTGGTCTCAAAATTCAATGTTCCCAGTGAGATATCACATAAGAATTCAAACTCGCAGAGTTCAGGAAGCAATTCAAGTTCATTCTTTTTGATTAAGGAGTACATTTTACCCATCAATATGGATGTGCTTGTGGTAGAGTTCTTGCCAGTAAAAGGATCATTAGGGTTCATAAATGCCATTGAGATTGTCCCCATTGTAGATAAGCTTTTTGCAGACTCAATTAGTAGAGTGGGTGACAATAGTGTGAATTTGAGTGGAAGGAGCATCCAAACCATGTATAGGTTGAATGTAGGAGGTTCTGAAGTTAAATCCAATCAAGATTCAAATCTTTGGAGAACATGGGAAGTGGATTCCGGCTACATGATCACTGCAAATGCTGGCTCAGAGATCAGTAACAGTTCAAATATTACCTATGCTTCCATGAATGATTCCTCTGTGGCTCCTCTTCTTGTTTATGAAACAGCAAGAATAATGTCCAACACTGGAGTCCTAGAGAAAAGGTTCAACATGTCATGGAAATTTGAGGTTGATCCTGATTTTGATTATTTGATCCGATTACATTTCTGTGAGCTGGTTTTTAATGTACCAAAGCAAAGGATTTTCAGAATCTATATAAATAACAGGACTGCAGCAGACAATTTTGATGTTTTTGAGCAATCAGGAGGGATGAATAAAGCATATCACCAGGATTACATTGATGCTGTGTCATCCAAAACTAAGACACTTTGGATTCAACTAGGTCCTGAGATAGCAGCTGGTGCTGCAGGAACTGATGCCCTCTTGAACGGGTTGGAGATTTTCAAGCTGAGCCAAAGTGGGAGCCTTGCCTATGTAGAGCCTTATGATTCTACTGGGAATTCAGTAGGCAATTCAAAAACTAAAATTCTTTGGGTGGGAATAGGAGCAGGTGTAACTTCTGTTGTTATTCTCGGAGTTATAATCAGCTTCATCTATTGTTTCTGCAGACGCCAAAGAGAAAAATTGAGTGATACCAAAAACTACTCTCCTGGTTGGAGGCCATTATTCCTTAATGGGTCTATTTTAAATAACTCAGCCAATGGCAAGAGAGCAACTGGAAGCCAATATCCATATGGATCTGTGGCCTCTACTAGGGTTGGCAAACGGTTTACACTACCAGAGATTCGTGCAGCTACAAACAATTTTGATGACAGTTTAGTGATTGGAGTAGGAGGTTTTGGCAAGGTGTACAAAGGAGAGATTGAAGATGG
This sequence comes from Notholithocarpus densiflorus, assembly GCA_030021035.2. Taxonomy (NCBI): domain Eukaryota; kingdom Viridiplantae; phylum Streptophyta; class Magnoliopsida; order Fagales; family Fagaceae; genus Notholithocarpus; species Notholithocarpus densiflorus. The sequence goes on along the minus strand of JARYZH020000312.1, from coordinate 258,901 downwards.
CACCCTTGTTGCAATAAAGCGGTCAAACCCACAATCTGAGCAAGGTCTGGCTGAATTTGAAACAGAGATTGAGATGCTTTCAAAGCTCAGACATAGGCATTTGGTGTCCATGATTGGGTTCTGTGATGAACAAAATGAGATGATTTTGGTTTACGAGTATATGGCAAATGGGACTCTTAGAAGTCACCTCTTTGGGAGTGATCTCTCACCATTGACTTGGAAGCAGCGATTAGAAGCATGTATCGGTGCTGCACGAGGACTTTATTACCTTCATACAGGAGCAGACCGGGGAATAATCCACAGGGATGTTAAGACGACTAACATACTATTAGATGAAAAGTTTGTAGCAAAAATGTCTGACTTTGGGCTGTCAAAAACTGGTCCTGCTTTGGATCACACCCATGTTAGTACTGCAGTAAAAGGAAGCTTCGGATATCTAGACCCTGAGTACTACAGAAGACAGCAGTTGACTGAGAAATCTGATGTTTACTCTTTTGGAGTAGTGTTGTTTGAAGTTGTTTGTGCTCGAGCTGTTATAAATCCAAGCTTGCCTAAAGATCAGATCAATCTTGCAGAGTGGGCAATGGGATGGCAACGGCAGAGATCACTAGAAACTATAATTGACTCTCGTCTCAAAGGAAATTATTCTCCAGAGTCCTTGAAGAAGTTTGGAGAGATAGCAGAAAAATGTCTTGCTGATGAGGGGAAGAACCGGCCTACAATGGGGGAAGTTTTGTGGTACTTGGAGTATGTCTTGCAACTCCATGAAGCTTGGATGTGCACCAATAATGCAGAAAATTCCTTTCCAAGTAGTCAAGCTTTGGGGGTTTTAGAAGAAGCAGCAGCAGAAAAGAAGCAAGAACCTTACAGCTTAGATGAAGAAACCAATTCAGGTGGCAAAATGGTATGCCAAGAATAACTTGACACCCAGGTAATTATTCAATCAGATACCATGAATGGAGCTGATGAGCTCTCACAGTAAACTTGCCTACATGACCAGTGAGGAAAAGATATTGCATTCAATTCTATTGCATTATAAATTCTTTCATATTTGTTTCATTAATTTCAATATGGTCTTGATTTTTTATTTTTTATTTTTTTTCTGTTGTACCATTCATATTAGCCTACTAGCGAAGGAGTAAATCATGAGGAGATCATCATAGTGTTTTAAACAATATTCTTTGTAATATATGTTGCTATGTTCAATTGAGTTTTTAGTCATATTTTAAGCCCTTGCTTCTGAAAAGGCTCGCTAATGTTCGAAATTATTTTTGTGTCTTTTGAAAGCAATTGCTTTAATAAGGTACCTTTCTTTTTGATAATCTTTGTTGGTGAGTTGGTTGGTTTCATTGTTTAGCTCAGGTTATGTTTTATCAATTTTTCCTTTTAGGATTACTTCACAGCTCCAACTGTCGAGAACTCTGTTGGGTTAAACCATTAAGGTATTGACTGGATTTCTCATGGCAAATTTTTAGCTGAAATGGCAGCTTTCTTGTGGCACCAATCCCCTCCAAAACCTGCAAACATTGGTATTGTTTTGGATTGGTAAGTTCCACAAGCACCTAGAGGGTTTTGAACTCACGACCTCACCCTCCACCTAGTGCTTATAAGGGAAGAGGTTAATTGAGCTAGAGCTCATTGGTTGCAAACTACAGTATTGTTGGAAAGTGGAAGCAATGAAATATATAGGGGAAAAAAATATTATTTTTTACCTATACCTTTCCTTAATCAATATTACAAAAAAGATATTTGTAAGTGTTCTAAATTGTTTTGTAGTGAACACAAAACACACAATATCCACAACTTATATGTACAAACAAAAATTGATGGACCTCAAAAATTAAAAATTAAAAATTAAACAAAATGATCAAAAAGATATATTTTATTGTGTATTGATCTTTTGTTCTTTACAACACCACTCTAAATTGATAATCTAACAACATGTAGTGTCTTGTTTATAGACGCATTCACCCTTCATAAGACACCCTTGTAATGGTTGCAACCTCTGCCAAAGGTTGTTACCTGTCATCAAGAATCACACTTATTCACCAAGAGTAACATCTCTTCCTTATTGACTCTTCCTTATGGCTTCTATCCATTGGGTTTAGCTCAACCCAACATTTCTGACAAGTATAATATCCATTGAAACACCAAAAGGAGGCCTTTATAAAAAATACCCTCAAATGGACCCAAAGGGTCCATTCACCCAAAAAACAAAAAACCAAGGCCCGTTTGGTAGAGTTGTTAAACAACTCATTTTCAGTTTTTAAACAACATTACACGTATTTTCACACACTTTTTCACTCGCACGTATTTCAAAAAAATACAAACAACATTACTCAAACTCTTCCACTAAACGGGCCTCAAATGTTCCAAGATCCCTACTTTTTAGGCAGCCTTAGCCCTTAGCATGTGTATAGAGCCCATATTTTGAATTCTAGGCCCGCTATTGGTACTTAAGAAAACGAAATCAAAAAGTTGTAATAATAACTAATAAGTTGTAATAATAACTAATAAGTACTTATGGAAAGGCATTCTCATTGCTATGAGAATTTTCTCGAAAATGCTTTGTAAACTCCTAGCTCAAGTGGAATTCGTAGTATGATTTTCAAAGGCTTTGTCCCTTATTATCTTCATAATCTATTTAGTTGTATCTTCTACCAAGGTTGGCTCAATATAGCCTTTTTAAAATAACTAACCGATACTTCTTTGCAATTCTAATGAAGACATTTTAAGTTCAAACTTCAAATTCACTCTCTCCAACTATCAAATAATAATAATAATTAAAAATATATGATTAATTTACTTAATGGTAAATTGAGTTGGATTTTTTTTTTTTTTTTTTTTTTTTTTTTGGAAAAATGCTAAAGTTAGTACAAATTTTAATAGAAAAAACTTATAAATTGTGTGGCAATATATGAGATTGGTGGAACTTCAGCATGGTAATAACAAAGGTAACTTAATACATATAATAATAATATATACATGCAATAGAATTTTAATCAATAAAATAAACAATATAGATTATTTATATTAAATAGTAAAAAAAATACAAGAACTGCGAAACTAAATAAATATACTCATTCATCTTTTTACACGAAATCTTGTGGCTAATAAAGAGACTACTTTATTCTTCCCATTCATTCTTTTTGGATGATCCTTCTTCTTCTAAATGAGAGTGGGGAATAAAAACCACAATCAACTTCTCACTTTTTTATGTCCCACAATTATGCTAATTTAGAAACTTAAGGAGAATATGGTGGTAGGTAAGAAAAAGTGATAACTAAAAAATCTCTCTAAATAGGATTTGAAGTTTGAACCTACAAGCATTGCGGTAGCTCTAAGCTATATGTTTAGTTTTACTTAATTTTTATCATCTTGTTTTGTCTTGGAACCCCACAACCTCAGTATGAGCACATTGTTCCTTTAACCACTGTGCTATTCCAGTTATGAATTTATGATAAAACTGTACTCCTACGTGTTGAAGAAAATTGTGCAGGAAATCGGAAGAAGAAAATTAATGGGACTTCGAGAAGCGTCAAAAATATGGAAAATTATTAAATACTTTGAAGTACCATAAATGCGTACTCCCCTTTCTCACATGAATTGTGAGTCCACTATGAATATAATTAGTGAGACCCACAATTATGTGAGAGGATGAGTATGCATTTATGGTACTCCAAAAATATTTTATAATTACCCTAGAAATATTATCCTTAAAATCAATACTTGTCCTCATTCGAAAGAGTTTGTTTTCAAGTTACAAGCAATTTATCTCCAAAGTGTAATAAAATTACAGACAACCATTATGAAGTTTTTTCTTAGAGTTTTCATATAAAACTGTGTTTTAGTAAAATGGTGAATGAAAATGAAATTTGAACTGCTTCTATTTCAAGCTCTTAATTTTTTTTTTTTTTTTTTTTTTTTTTTTTTTGAGAAACCAGTCAAACCATTTTATTTAAGCCAATGCAAAGCTGCTGTCAAGTAATACAAGAGAGTTGACATCATTTTAGGGATGTCCTCCTTCCAAATTTTGGGTACAAAACAAAACTTAGCTAATTTAGCTAACTTGTCAGCCTAAGTATTGCCTTTCCGTAGCACATGTGAAAAGGAGCAGTAACAGAGGTGTGAAGTCAAGTTGATGGCATCCTCAATAATATGCCCAAACGAAGCCAGACAAGGTGGACGAGCTTGAATGTAGTCTATGACTGTTGCCGAGTCCCCTTCAAACAGTGCTTGTAGTCCATACTCAATTGCAAATTCAATTGCTCTCCTGCATGCCATTGCTTCAAAATCGTCCACCGTTGGGGGTAATTTGATTACAACACCAATTCCAGCATGGTACGTATCCTGGAATAGTTGCAATTGAAAGATATTAACACTTCATTTAAATTGGTAACTGTTTTTTTTTAAATGAATTTTCATAATGCACATTGTTAATTCATAATTTTTTTAAAAAGTTTTATCTTATTAAATAATTTTTTATTTATGTATGTGAAAAAATTTCATTAATTATGATCCAATGGATCTCATCTTATTTTAGTAAAATTAAAAATCATGTGTGTCATAAGACACATGCATGTTCTAGAGTCGCATGTCCATAAATTCATACAGTTTTTTATTTACTAGTATTTGCGTTATTTTACAAATTTTTATAATCTTTCCATGTAAACTTATTTATTTATCTACTTTATTTCTCTATCATAATTTAGAATAGATTTATAGTAGTTTGCAATTTACAATTTTAAAAATCAATGCATACATTTACTTACGAATATTTCTTTAAAAAAAATAACTACTATCTTCTATGTACTATACTTTTTCTTTTTCCTTTTAAAAGCTAAAACAAAATAACTCTTATCTTCTTTGTCTTTTCTTTTCTTTTTTTTTTCTTTTTTTTTTTAAAGCAAAAACAAAATAACTCTTGTCTTCTTTGTCTTTTTTTTGTTCTCTCTTCTTTTTAAAAGCAAAGACAATTTTGCTAAATCCTTGTTGCTGATTACATTCAACTCTCTCTCACACATGGCATATATATGTTCTATGCCACCATGTTGTGTACATGTGTATCAGTTAATGTGATTACATTCAATTATCTCTCACATGTCACATGTGATACTATTCCATGCCACCATGTCATGTACATGTGTATCAATTAATGATTTAATAAATTAACTTTGTACATGTGATTCAATAAATCAAAATAGATGTACATGTGTATGTAATTGTAATTCAAAGAGCTAATTTAGTGATTCTTAAGGTTTCATAAAATTCATGAAATTTTGGATTTGAAAATTTAAGAACACCCTCCTTAAATTGACAAAAAAAATAAATGTCAATGTATCCACCATAAGTCCTATTTGATAAATTTTTTTTTTTAAAGTGTAAATTCCCCGACCAAAAGAAAAAGAAAAATGTGAATTAAGCTTTGACATCTTTTTTTTTTTTTTTTTTCTTTAATTTAACAAAGAGAAACGTCCTATACCTACAAATCAGCAATCAAATATGGCATCGATTCGATACATAACTTCCATGTGAAGAGTGAACCCACCAACCATTAAACAGGACAATCTATGGTACAAGTTGTAGTTGTAAAAACTAAAAAAGTGAATAAAAAACAACCCGACCAAAAAGAAAAATGTGAAAACAGTATATCGTGGCTCGTGGGTCTTTTATCAATGTTGATTTTAGCAGTAAAAGACAAATAACGAAGCGGCGATAGATTGAACAGTAGTACTAGTAGACCATCTTTATTAAAAGAATACACACACTACCAATTTCTGACAACAACTCACACTATTTCCGTATTCGGACAAAACAGACATTTCACTCTCTCTCTCTCTCTCTAGTAAGTAACTAACAGCAGTTAACAACCTTTTTTTGTCTTCTCAAACGACATCGTTTGTTTTACCTTTATATATATATATATATATATATATATATATATATATATATAGTACCAAATTAAATCACTCTCCAATTCCTTAATTTTCTCTAGAGACTGGAGTGGAGAGCAGAAAGCTAAGCTGAAAAAAACATGGTGTGTTTTAGAGGCGGAGTGTCTACGGTGATGATCGCTGTCTTCGGGCCGTTGATCTTGATGACCATGACCATGATGAACGCTGATCATTCAGAATCCCACGAATTGCGACCGTCGGATCACGGGCTGGAGTACCAGACCAACACTCCCAGCTCGTCAGACTCAGAGAAGTCACCGCCGCCGGAGATGATGTCGTTTTTCGGCAATTCTTCTTCTGCCTCGTCTGACGTGGCAATGCCCAAAGCCCTGAATTCCAATTCAAACTCCTCCTCCTCCTCCTCCGCCGACGACGACACGTCGTGGTGGGGCAACAACGCTGGTCGCGGTAAGAGTAAAGACCACGTGAGGGACGTGTTGTTGGTGGGCAGTGTAGCTTGTGGTTTAACAGGTGTCGTTTTGTTAGTGGCTTCTGCTTTGCTTTATATCTTCAAGTTTCGAAAACAAAGATCGCCGCCGCCGCCGCCACAACAACCACCACCGCTACCACTAGCACTGCCATCGTCGGCAGCATTATCTTGTCATGATAATGATAGTGGTAATAAACTACAAATAGTGGTTCGTGATTCTTATTAAATTCTGCTTTCTTTTTACTTTCAATTTTTTTTTTTTAATGTTTAATGTTTTGGTAGTGTGCTGATTCTATTATGTAAAGTGAAAAAAGAGTATAATACTATAATAATAAGTTACATATATATATCTTTTTGGTACTTATGTCTTAAGGAATGTTCATATTTTAGTTTGCTTAGTTAGTTGGACATCAGTTGTTGAGATCAGGACACTGGTTTTTGGATAAAACGACATTGTCATAAGTTGTTTTTGTTTAGAATACCTAATTGAGTCCAAATGAGCTCTTTTTTTCTTTTTCTTTTTTTATAATTTGAATTTATAATATATGCATTAGAATAATTGTTCATTATTATTAAATCAAGATGTTAATTGGTTTTTTTTTTTTTTTTATGTAGTCGAGATTTGATTTTAAATATCTTATTCGATAACAGAAGAATTTACTTGTTGAGCTAATCGAACCCACAGTTTAATTATCTACTTGAATTACTAGTAAAGGTAAATTGAATTTCCAACAATGATGACGAAACATGGGTGTCACTCCATTATCATGTACTTTTGTCGTGGCTTGTAAATCTTTTTCGTGACCTTGAATTTTTCTAGGTGGAGAAGATCTTTATAATGAGAGACAATAAAATTTAAGCTCAAGGGTCGTGTTCTACTACCCTTTGAGTAAGAAAACAAAATTATTGAAAGCATCTAATAATAGTAAGAGTCGAAATCATGAGAGATCCATGAAATTCAAAACTTAGTTGGTAGGACTTGATGAGAGTGTTTTGTCATTTGGTCAATAGTAAAAGCTGAGTGTGCCCTTTTTTATAATTTTACCAGATATATAATGCTAGTGTTGTATGTATCTACCGTCCTTAACGTTCGGTCAGACTCTTATCTACCACATAGAAATGTTCCAGCTAATGCCTAACATTTTGAAATTGTCGGTTGCTATGGTTTGATCCAGCTCAACTTGTTGACTTGGATAATGCCTTTTTTAATACACTGCCTAAACTAGGAATTAACTCAATTAAGGTATCATTTTTCTATTTTGCTCAGCACATAAGAAACAAATAAATAAATCTCGTTTCCAAAAGAAAAAACAGATATATATTCCCTTGTTCAAATTTTTAGATTATTTCTAATAGATGGAGTGAGAATGCTAATAGACTTAAAGAGTGATATAACATTTTTTCTTTTTTTGGAAACTTTGATAGAGATGCAACATTCTAATATCTATAAAAAAAAATAATAAATAAATAAATGAGAAAATGGGTTTGTAGCAAAGACAAAGCTTAGCTCTAGTGCTCTGGTGCACTAGAGTTGACACGATACAAACACGTGTCCAATTTTTGTCATGTGTCCGTATCGTGTTGGCTCCAATGCACTAGAGCACTGGAGTTAAGTCTTACCCTTGCAACAAAATACACACGTTAGGGGGGCTAATAAAGCTTAGCTCTAGTGCTCCAATGCATTAAAACCGACATGATACAAACATGTGTCCAATTTTCGCCACGTGTCCGTATTGTGTCGGCTCCAATGCACTAGAGTACTGGAGCTAAGCCTTACCCTTACAGCAAAATACACACATTTGGGGGGCTAATAAAGATGAAACCTAGTATTATCTTTATCCTCAACCGAGTCTTTGAAACAAATGAGATCATTGCCAAGGTTCTAGATCAAATAGAAGATAATGAAATGTTCAATTTTCGTTTTTCCCCAAATGATATCTAAAGTATGGATGAAATTGATAGTGTAACCAGTTTCATTATGTTTACTTATGTTTTCAACCATTCTTTTGTTGCCATCTTCTAAAGAATTTAACTTTGAGATCGTACCTTACCTACTTCTTGTGTCACATCTGGTAATACCATAAGTTATATAATAGTTGTACTCACTTAATGGTCGTTTTCACTTGTCCAATTTTTAAAAGATTGAATGCACGTTGAAGGAGCCAAAGCTCTCAAACAGCTGGCAATGGCAACAGTTCATGTTGGAACCATTTAAAGCAATGTACCTTTCTGGAGAAGCAGATAACACATGGTGCAACACATCATGATATAATGAGATAATGTAATATAATCATTTTCAAGCAACTAAACTCACACTGCTTTACATTTTTTTGTATGAATATTAAGTTCCAAGCGGATAATATATATTCACAATGCTTTCGTGACTACTACACCTGTGAGGCTTACAAAGTTCGGACAAACCTATACAAAGTCATGTGTGTATTGATTTGTGTCACTCATACAAATTTGATAGCAACAAGAAGAAAAAAAATGAATTCAAATGAACAAATACAAGTGAAAGAAGACAGTACTGTATCATTCCATATGAGTAACACAAATCAATATTACAAAATTTTTTATTAAAAGCAATGGGAAGAAAAAAGAATAAATATGTACCTATTGATCAAGTGGCATCCACTCTAGTTCTAGATCTAGTTCTCCGCATTCCACATTCTGAAGCTTCAGAGACACCGCCTGTTTCACCTTGCCATCAATAATGTTGACGGTGCTATCATCCTTAAGGGCGTTGTCATGTGATTTCAGCCATTTCCCAATCTGCATGTTTCCAAACATCCCTGCGTCTCCAAATGCTATTGCAGATGTTATCAGGGGCTGGAGATCAACCTCTGCTTCTCCCATGATATCATCAGATGAAAATGTGTCGTGATCAAACACCCGCTGCAACATGGAAAGTCAAAAGGTCAGATAAACTGTCATATAAGATATAACATTGTCACTTCAAGTTATTAAATTATTTGCTTATTCTAACACTAGCCCTCCACAAAGCACTAGCACATGGTACATGGCTTGCTTCCTTTCTATCTGTTATTTATAAGAAAGATGGTCAGTGCCTATTTGACATTTTGACTACTCAAGGAAGAAAATTGGGGAGAAAATAAGCAGGCAAAAGAAAATGACCAACTATTTAGGCAGAAAATAGTTCGGGTATGAGACAAAGCGAAAGTGCTTAACAGTAATTCTATGAAGGACAAAACTTAGGTACAGTACCTTAAGTACTGTTCCTTAAGTTCCCCTCTTAAGATTTTGCCATGTGGCTACTTAACTAATAAATACACTTCCATTCCATGAGAAAAAATCCACATGACAGAATCTTAAGAGAGGAACCTAAGGAACAGCACCTAACTACTGTACCTAAGTCTTGCTCTTCTATGAATTAGTATAGAATTATAGATACGAAAACTAGCCCTCATACTTCTAAACAAAGTAACAAACCCTAATTTGAATGCTTAACAGTAGTACATACTATCAGCACCAGCATAAATTTGATTTTTTAAGGGTAATATAGCAATATAAGTGGGATTGACATCCTTACACATCCAACCTCTATTTTATAACTACAACATCCACTATCAACCAGATTCTCTGCAAAGTAAAAACTGTCTGACTAAAATCTATGGTGTGCAAGCATAAGAATGAGCTGACTAATCGAAAAGGTAAGGTAGAAAGCATGTACCACTGCTTCTAGTTTTACATTGTTAGAGAGATAATATTGTTTGAGTAGTATCATTGCATTCTGATCTTATAGAAGAGTCTATAATATCCTAGTGGTGAGTTGTCTCCCATATGTGTGGAATATAGTGTCAGAGGGCTGACCATATTTTCAGCTCCTCTTTTTGAATATTCATTCTTGAATTCTCCTTACTACTCCTCACTAACATGGTATCAGAGCAGGACTGAACATTTCTGGTTCATCTTTTTCTGCTCACTAACATTCAAAAATAATAATTCTACACACAAAAGATGGCATATAAATTACATATACAAACTACAAAGAATTACCACAATGTCTGGAACTGAAAAAGAACTGTGGTTGGCACATTTCTACAGGGTCTTAAGTGGTAGATTGATTGGTTACATATTAACTGGAGACAACGCTAATGCAATTGGCATACATTGAACTGATTGGTTACATATCAATTCCTTTAGAATGTAACATTTGCATAGAGGAACTGAACCCAACCTCCCCCCTCCCCCCTCCCCCACTATCTACTGATTAAAAAAAACGTTGCATAGAGGAATTAAACTTTATAGCTGAAAATTTAATGGATCAAAAAGCATGGGAAGAGCTCAACTTTGGGAAAATTAAATCCATAATGCAATAGAAAGAAAAATTACTTGAATGGTCGTGAAGAGCAAGGAATAGACAAGCTTACCAACTTCAAGGGTCCAAAATGCTGAGGAACAGACAGCATGAGTTCCTCATTCCAGACTGGATTCAAGTTGCTCTTTATTATAGTTGTCTGAACAGTCTAATAGCATCAACACCACTTATTATCATTAGGGAAAATAAAATCATCAACCTGTGAGCTATGTATTTTGAATAATGAATACATCAAAATGAAGATATATGTTCTGCCGTTTTAGCAGGAATTTTAACCATTATCGACCTAATATGACTTCTAATATCAGAAAGTTCTCAACAACACCACCAAACACAGACAACTCAACTAAGCCTTAATCCCAACTAAATGGGGTCGGCTACATGAGTCCGTGGATGCACTCAACTCCATCTAGGGCCACACCAGCAATTAACTGTCTAAAAATCACGTACACACATGCAAATACATTTGTGTGTGTGTGTTGTATTTATGTTCAAAAACTAATCAACAAAACCTGAGTAGACTTTACAATTTTATGTTCCAACGGTTGGGTTGTTCGCTCAATACCCCAAAGATAAAAGTGAAAAAGGAACGGTGACTAACCTGCTGCCCAAGAGTCAATATAACGTAAGGATCACTTGTCATCATATCTCTGACAGCTAAATTTGTGCCTTTTATCACTTTGACCTTCAATAGTCCAATAAATTCTACCATTCCTTCCTGGTACAATTTTTAAGATCAGATAAACTAAAGTTACTCACACAATTTAAAAATTGTCACATCAGACACCTGCCCACTAGAAAATTCATATAATTTGGATCCTGACTAAGCCTGGAATTATGGTCCCTATGCAAGTTTATCTGACTAATCCTTCTCTTCCTAGCAATTTGAATTTACACATTTGAATTTAAGTCAACAACTGCAGGAAGAAGAAAAGGTTAAGAAAGTTACCGAATTATGAGAAGAATTTGACCGAAAACTATCCATAAGCTTTCTAGAAAAACTTGACTTGAGAGAGCCTTTCTCAGAAGGAAGTGACACAATCCGCAGGCTAGGTTTCAAAAATTCTTGAAGCTCATACTTAGCCCTACAAGGAAGAAAGTAATTAAGTGAATAACACCCTAAGAGCCAGTGATATGCCCAAAAATTGAATATGCACATCCAACCTGCCACATTAGTAATTAACTGTAGAATCATGAAAGTCTAACGGTTAAAAAAAAAAAAAAAAAAAAAAGGTAAGAACAGGACAAGGCAGTACAATGGAAGGACAAGTAGGATGGTTATGGTAAATCCATCCGAGTGCCTTGCCCACCTAGTACAGGGCAACCAAACACACAGAGATGTCTCAGAAAAGTGTCACACAGATGTATGCTTAAAAAATTATAAATCATGTCTAACCGGATGAATTTTGCACGCAGCTCATGACTGGCATCTGGTCCAGGCTTTTCATATCCTCCAGGGACAAAGGCCTCATAAATTGCATTAGCAGAAGAATTTCCTCCGACTTCAACCATCGATTCAATTTCATCATCAGACCACTCATCCAATGTCACAGACAAAACCTAAAAATACCAAATTAATTTTGTTCAGAGAAAAGTATGTTTATGTGCATGTGTGGGACTTAGGAGAGAAAATAAAAAAACTTGAGCACCAAAAAAAGAACATGTTACCCATTATTGAATAAAGACTAAACTTGCCTATAAGAATTGACAAAGTGGCTAAATATATACATCAAATTGGAAATTATCAACATAAAAATAAAAATTAAGCAATCAGAAGCAAGCAGATTCCACCACATAGAATAATCATAACTATCAACCATTTAGTCAGAAATAACTGAAATGTTTTTCTAAACTGGTAGAAATGCTACATTAATGGGAAAAAAATTTAAAGGTGGTCAATCCCTCCTAAATTAACAAAATATAAGAAAATGTAAAGCAAGGTAGATTTGTTTGGTAGGAGAAACAAAAATAACCATCCTACAAAACTTGTATTTCCTTGATCTCTATTTGTTTTCACATTCATGGACAATTTAAACTTAGTAAAGAAGAAAAAAACTAACCATGACCATTCAATGAACCCTAAAAAAGTGTTCAGGGTGTGGGTCAATGTTTAGACTCTGGGTTGACCCAGGTTGACCAATGGCATTAGCATGATGCCAAAAATCTCTCCTTAGTTAATTGAACTACAATGTGCAATAAGTTCCTCCAGTAGATATCATATCACATGTGGCTATAGGCAACTAGTTGCCTTTTATGTTTTATAATTATTGTGAGAACAATATAGTAAAAGGTGATTTGGGAGCAATTACCTTTGATATATGGGTACCAAGGCTCCTGTGCACACCACAACATTTCAAGCATATAAAAACTCCAATATTTGCTGACCTGAAAATGAATTTATAACCAATTCCTCAACAAAAGATGATAAAGCAAAAAAATGTGTTTCATGACTTTGAATCATTTTTTGACTTGCACAAATTCATGCACATGATGTCAATTAAAAGATCACACACAAAATCCTCACCTTTTAATGCTTATTCTCAAGCATGAAATATCAGTTGTGACAATACGCACATGACATGTATAGTTAACAAACAAAAGTGTCAAGGTGGAGAACTTACGCCCATTTAGGATCTGGGGCACCACAATCAGCACAATAACGATTATCTTTTTGAAGCAATAAATCTTTTAATCTTTTTTTACCTGTACAAGAAAATATAAATAATAAGCAAGTTGTACAAAAAGATATTTGATGCAGTCATGGAAGACTAGTTTGTTGCTACATCAGAATTTTTTTCCATTTCAGATTTATTTTATTTGGTCAATATGTGAAGTACAATTGAAGCAAAGGCCACATAGTTTAAAAGGTCTAGTTATATGTATTGTAGGGTTAAAACAATTTTTAAGTAAGAATTTTATTTTATAAGTAATAGTTAGTTTTGCATGTAGGGATGAAACTGTAAATTTGTAAATCCTGCAAATTTGGGTATTTGGGTAATTTATTGAGTACAGAATTATCTAGGAGATTCTAAGTATTTTAGGTTTATTACATTGAATAAAAGTTATTTTTTATTAACTTATTGACTAGTAGGACTAGGAGATCTAATTCTATTTGGAAAACTTAAGCTCTAGGGTCTATATAAGAGTGTCATTGTACTCAAATCAGAGATGGAGTTGAATAATAAGAATTGATGATTTAGTTATGAAAGACACGAATATCCTAGCGTGATTTTTCTCCTTATTTCCTTTCTTCTCTTTCTCCTTCTCATTTTCATGATACTGTTCACAGTTACTATTCAGATAGCCCCGAACATAATAAATTTCTCTCCATTTCTTCTTCCTTACAACCACAAAGCAAGCCCTTCCTCTTACCTAATAAAACCCTGAAACTCCATATACTTTCTCTATCAAATAGCCATCAAATAACTCATCAAATTTTCCTTTAAATCCCAAACACAACCACTACCTAGAATTTCGAGCAACTTAGTTGCATCAAGGAATAGCATTCTTGCCTTTTTCCGCATCATCAAGCTCTAGTCAACGAGCACTAGATTTTTTTCTACAACTCTTAACCCTAGATCCACTAATTCTCCTAATACTAAATCCACCACAAGCACACATAGATAGATTCCCTAATTTGTCCTCATCTTTTCCACATATTTTCAAGTTTTATTCTAAAAAGGCTTATGAGCTAATATCATACCAAAAACAAAATAAGGAGGGGTAGTCGCGTACAAAGCCTTAAAAACTTAATTGAAAAAATGTATAATGAAACAAGACATTAGCCACAGATTAGCCATCAGAATAGACTAGGAAGTATAAAATCTTTCAAATTTTCAGAATTTTAATTTTCAACAGGAGAACAGAAGATTTACTAATGTGCACTAGTCTAGTGGCTGGTTCTTAAATAAAAGCTTTCTTATCAAAAAACAGATGTACTAAAAACTTGCTTTGTATCGAAGCTGATTTCCATGGAAATGGTACAAAAGAGGTGGCAAAAAAGAAAAGAAATTATAGGAGGAAAGTAAAACTATCAGTCACTCCTTCCTCTACAAGAGTACAACACCCTCATTCAACAGCATTTAATTTAGAATTGTCAACTAGTAGCATAAAAATCCACCCCATGCTACACTCAGAGGCCCCTACACAGGTTCAATTATTTTTTATTTTTCAGGTGCTTGTCACTCTTGCTCTTTTCCCTTTTTTCTCCCCCCTTTTTGCATTTTATGGATGAGTGACTGAAACTTGGTCATTGAGGAACTTCTTCAAATCATCATAAACTGCAATTGTGTGAGCTACCACTCTACTATTATACAATCAACGTGCATATACTGATGCAAAGATGCAATCATTACCATTGTAACGAGATATGAAAGTGCCACATACTCAAGCATATCTATGGTCAACAAGTCAAAATAATTAAAAAAACTTTAGCAAATGGTACACCCTGTGTTGGGTGGGGGGAAATAAAAAGAAAAAACAAAACACGCACTGACATAATCCCAACAATTTCTGAAATAGATGTTACAGTACTCACTAATTCCCTACAGTTACTGAAATAGATATTACAGTTTAAAGGATGCATTACTTAGTATTGGTAAGGCTATCCAATCACTTAGAGCCCACTGATGATAGTAAAACACTTGAAAGTATTACAGATACCTGAAGCAGGCTTCCCAAAATCCAGTGATTTGTTACTCATTGCTCTGCTCATAACTCACAATCATCCAACTTAACCTAGCTCTTCCAAATAGCCTGGACAGCATGACCGAAAAAAGGAAAAGGAAAAGAACCCATGTTAATTCTCAAAATTATAACTTTTTCAACAATCAATCAATAATTAGTCTGGATAAAACAGGATTAGCAGATTAGAATAACACAAACCTCCAAATAAACTTATTTCTAGATCATATATATCAAATTGGCATACATTTATCAAAAAATATATATCAAATTGACCTATGAGAACAAAAAACTCAAACATTGTAACAGAAAGTAGCTAAAGAAAATACCCAAACTAAGCAGTAACTCTCAAAACTGTGTCTGGGGTAGTGGAGATCAATAGTATGCAATCCAATTATTGAAACATTCACATCTATATCTTATTGAATCAATTAGTCAAACATATATCTCTTGTCTTGCTGCTGGGAAAACGGAGCTAGAATCTTATTAATTTCAACAGCTTTGGCAACCCAAAACTGACCAAAAAAAGAAAAACCAAGGCAACCCACACCGGGTCAAAAGACTCAAAACGTAATCTTCACACTAGTGGAAGAATATATTTGATTTTGCTAAGGTCCCAAAAGATGGGAAATCCAATAGGACTCGATATTCAAGTATCATTCACAATCCTACGGTTTCTCAGCAGCCAAACCCAACAGAAAAAGAAAAAAAAACCAAAACTAAGATAAAGGATGATACAATGATGAAGGATAAATGGTCAAAGGTTCAGAAAAAATTGGTTTTTGACAAATAAAAAAACATTCCCATCACAGGTTTTAAATGATTGCCACCATTAACACCCACCAGGAAGAAAAAAACACAAACACACGCACACAAAAGTCAGAAAATGAATCAATGATGGCATATATTGAATGAAAGATCTGAATATATAGAGAAAGAAAATTCACCAGCGAGGAGTTTAAGGGAATGAAATGCCTGGAGTTGAAAATCCAAAGAGCCCTTTTGAGAAAAAAAAAAAAAAGAGGTGCGGAGGTGGTGGTAATGGTATTGGAATGGAAACTCAGTTTTTGTTGGATATATTAAAATATAAATGTGTTTTTTTTTTTTTCTATTTATTTAATTTTACTTAATTTCGAAGAGTCAGAGGTGGGAAAATATAAAAGGACACGCACTGCACACGCATATAAATATAATGATAATATTGTAAATGAAATGAAATAGTAATCAATGGAGCTTGGAATTGTTTTGTCCGCCTTGCTTTGAAATTTTGAATCCCTTCCCCACATGGAAATGATAGAAAGAAAGTACATATCATATCCCCCAATTCACCATTTTCGGCATCTTCTATGTTTGAAAAATGCCACATGGTGATGATTGAATGGCCTTGTAAATAAAGATAAGGACACCTCAAAATCATACACACACTTTCAGTTTTTTTTTTTTTTTTTTTTTTTTTTTAAGTACTTTTCCACTCGCAGACAGCTTGGGTGTCTCCTAGGTTGTTGTCGTAAATTCTAATACTTCAAAGATAAAGGCTATGAATTTTCATTTTCATTTTTTTTTTATGATTTTTATTTATTTTTCTCGAGTTTGACTTTTTTTTTTCTTTTTAGATATTAAAAACTTGAAGCATAAAATAAAACATAAAAAGTAAAATCATATTTATGACCAAAGCTTTAATTACAAAATATAACAAGTTAATAATAACAAATTAACACAGCTACGATTTTTATGACCCAAATTTTATTCCATGACATATAGAATACCAATATATCAAGTGAATCGAACTTGATAGTCAAATCAACTAATAATTTTGTGGGCGCAATTTGATTATATAAAATAAAATAAAATAAAGTCAAACTTGAGAACAAAAATATAAAAATTATATAATAAAAAAATTGTAGAACCATATTTATGACCAAAGCTTTAATTACAAAATATAACAAGTTAATAATAACAAATTAACATAGCTACGATTTTTATGACCCAAATTTTATTCCATGACATATAGAATATCAATAGATCAAGTGAATCGAACTTGATAGTCAAATCAACTAATAATTTTGTGGGCGCAATTTGATCATATAAAAAAAAAAGTCAAACTTGAGAACAAAAATATAAAAATTATATTAAAAAAAATTTGTAGTGAATCGGAGCTGTGTCAATTTGATTTTTTATAAAAAAGAAAATCAAAATTGATTTTCTAAAATAAATTGATTTTCAAACTCGTAATAAAATCAAAGAAAATCAAAATTGATTTTCAAAATCGTAGGTGGGTGACTTTTTTTATAAAATAAAAAAAAAATCAAATTGATAGTCAAATCAATATTTGACTATTTTTTTATATAATTTTAATATTTTTGTTCTCAAGTTAATAACAACAAATTGACACAGCTATGATTTTTTTTTCTCAAAAAAAAAGTGAATCGATTTCCATAAAAAAGGAAAGCAATTTAAATAATAAGAAAAAAATTATCTACAAAAGAAATTTTTTAGAAGAATCCATTAATGTTTTTTTAGAGGCATGTAGAAGAATCCATTGTTGACAAATGAATTGATATAAACTTTCCTGAAAAAAAAAATTCACGTAAACCAAATTAAAAGTTATTTATAGAAGTTTTGAAATGAATTGGATAAGAGTGATGAATTTATAAATACTGTTGTTAATTATTAGATTTCAAACTCTAATTAAAATTATAAAACAGCGTACATATACAGTCCAATTATCTATTTCTAGTGATTAAACATAATCCCAAAATAATCCAATGTTATGTATTAATTAGGGTTAGTTTTTAATTTTTAGGAAAATTAATTAGGACTAGTTAGAACTAAATTTAGTACAAATCTACATGCATTTTCTAAATTTAAGAAAGAAATGTTGTGATAGTAGATAATTGCTTGGTATATAAACAAAAGACTTTATAAGGTGTCTTTATCAATAAAAATAAAAAATAAAAAATAAGTGCCAATTATAACTAATTAAATGGATTTTCAATAAGCATTTTGACATTTTATTTTCAATTATTTACTCTTTTTTTTTTTTGAGAGTTAGTATGTGACAAAAAGTTTGTATTCAATAATAAATTCTTAACATATTTCAATTCCTTGCAAATCTAGTGGCACTACCTATTTTTAACATAACTATTTATGATTTGTTAGCATAATTCGTGGGTGTCTACTGTCTATATCTAAAATAATTCATGAGTGTTTATAGTCAAATCAACTTTAGCAACACTATAGGGTTGAAATAAATTTTCACTCTAATTTAAAATTCAAGGAGCTCTTGGATTTTTACTCAACTTAAACAATAGAACATAAAATTAATTTTTCTCTAAATTGAGATAGAATGATAAAAATACAAAACATGATCTCCATAATTAATAGTAAAACTATTATTAAAAAAAAGTAGTGCATGTAGGCTGTAGCAAAGGTTATCCATTTTACACAACTACAAACTTATTAAGGAGTGCTTTTAGAGCAATGGTTAATAAACTATTTTAGAAAAGTTTGACATCACTTTAATGAAAAATATACCTATATAAAAACTATCAAAAAATCACTTTTTTTCTTTCTCCATAAAAAAGATTTAAAAATATTTTTTAAACTAATGCCCTTAAAGTATCTATTAACTTTTCCCGTAATATAATATCTCCTCCATTATTTGGCTTTTTATCCTCTACTTTTCTTAAATTTTCATTTTGCATAAAATTTGTTTCATTATTTCTTAATTATATGTCTCCATCATTTTTTTCCTTGGAAGTTTTTAAACTTTTTTTTTCTCAGCGCATGACCAATTTTTTCTCTCCCCATAGAATTATTTTCACCTTTTCACGTTTTGACAATTTTTAATTTTTTTTATATGTTTTTTGAACCGCACATTTTGACATTTGGCCCAATTTAATGATAGTTAAATCATCTAAATTGAAAAGTCGAGTGCGAACATCGCATATTCGCATATTAATTTTAATATATTTTTTTAGAATGGAGGGGCCGTTGTGGCCGTTTAACAAAAGTGTTCAGTTTTGTATTCATTGATGAGAGTCGACAGTTGACAGTTGAAACTTGAAACCCTTAAATTCAAATAGGTTTTGTCGTTAAGTTTTGCATAAATTGACTTTTTCGGTTTCCCTTGTAGCTGTAAAAATTGAACGCTCAACCAATCCTTGAAAGACAAATATTATATTTCGTCGGCAAACTAAGCATCAACTATTTATGTGGAAAAAAAAAAAAAAAAGTCATAGATCGATTTAAAAGTGATAAGAAAATGATCATAATCTACCATGTAAAATAGTTGTAGTAAAAGACTAAAAGTTGTAGTTTAGTTTGTAGTAATAAAATTACTTTAGATAAAGAAAGATGTGTTGCCATTTAAACCCATTAAATTATTTTGCCAAGTGGAGATATGGGCTATGTGGATTATCCCTACCCAAAAAATATAAGAAAAGAAGTCTATGTGTGTTAACAAGATTGTTAATAAACAATTTTAAGAAAATTTTAATATTATTTTTATGAAAATTATAAAAAACTGTCGAAAAACTCTGTTATTTTTTCCCTTTCTCATATGAAGTTTATAAAAGTATTTTTCAAATGAATGCCTTTAAGAAATCCATTAACTTCTATCTTTATTCTTAAAAAAAAAAAAAAATTAAAAAAAACATCCATTAACAAAATCATATATATACATACCCCATAAAAAATAAAAGGATAAAATATGTATTTTTTTTCACGGTAAAATGCTATTTGGTATGTTGATGTTGTTAATTTGTTATTGTTACTTCCCCTTAAATTTTTGGATTTATTATTTTTTTGATAATTATTATGGCATCAATATACTAAACGGGAATTAATGTCATCATATTTAGGTACACAAAACCCCTTCCTCGTTTTAAAGGGAGTATGTCCTTTAAAAATGCTAACTCAACAATTAAAATACCAATTTAGCATTTTAAAGTCCAACTCAACAAATTTTCCAAACTTACCACTTTGGTACCCAGCGAACAACCAATCTAGTGGGCACAAGCCGCTCAACCCTTCCGAGTCAAGATCAAACGATTCAAAAGGGTCACACCCATGATTCGAAACCACCATTTTATCATTATAGTTTGCAAATGCTCTCATTGTTATTGTATGAGGTCTACCCAAACCTAGATGCATGCAAACACGCATGAAATAGATCGATATGAACATCATTAACTGTCTTGCAATAAAACTAATTATTTCTAATACTTTTGTCTTGATTCCTTCTTCTATAACTTGAGCTTGGAGAAGGAAGTGATAAGATGACCCCAAATCAACTTCTAATCACCGTTTTATTCCTTCTTCATCTCCAAAGCTCTACTCCTAAAGCTTTACATCTAAAACTCTACTTCCTACAACAATTTCAAATGACCTTGAAGCCCATTGCACTTCAAACTTGCCTTCAAAGAAATAACTTTAATTGAATTGAGTTTTATCATGATAACCACCAAACCTTATTATGTGTCGATCTTAAAAGGCATTCTATGTGCTCTAGCTAGCCCTAAACAAAGAAACAAAAATAATGTAGCTTTGTTTGACCCCATTCTAATGGCTTTGTTTAAAAGATATAAAATAAGTGGAATGGAATAGATTGAAATGATTTTTAAAGAAAATTCTATTTATTTCTTTTTGTAGGAGTTTGCTTGGAATAAATTTTATGGCTATGAGGAAATGGAATGGAACATTCATTTTTTTAATGAAATAAAAGTCAAGTATTCGATTGTACTCAAATTTTGAGAAATTATAATAGTAAAAGTTGGAGGATACTGAGTAAACTTACATATTTCTTTTGTTTTAATTCTTTCTTTTAAAAATCTCAAATATACTAGGAAAAAAAATGCATTATATTCATTTTCATTTCATCATTTTTTTTAAGATATACTCATTCAATTTAACTAGGTTGTTTTTATAAACTCTCCCACATGGAAAAGGATTTTCTTCATTTGAAATTGATCTATTTCATATTTTAAATTAAAATCTTATAAATCTTAAGGTATATAAACAGTTAAGTTATTTAAAATTTTAAATAACATAACAATATGTACACAGTTAGATTCAAGAAATAAAATTTTAACCATGAAACAGACACAGATCATTTCCAATGAAATATCTTCTCTCCATTTTCTAGTGAATTGGAAAACATCATCTACATCTATTCATCTTCCCTCCCACATGGTGTAATTGTTTGACGCATAAAAGAGGTAACACAACAAACGTCATGTACAATTTGCACCTGAGACTGGAAGCATAAAATTATAAATAGAACAGGACATAAAGTATTATATTGTAATTAAATTATAAAAGAATGTTGAAAAGAATGGGGAACTGGGGAAGGACCTGTTTTCCAGGGCAGTGAAGTACTATTTTTTTTCCCAGAATCATTTTTATTTTGGCGATGAGATTTTTTTTTTTTTTTTCCGAAAGCCATAATCATGAGCCAACTGCGTAGACAGTTAAGGTCAATGCATGCCAATCATCTTTTACCATATTTATTAATGTTATCATTATTGATCACATCACATGCAAACAATAGGCCAATTTAGTATTTTAGTGACTCATGAAGAGCTGGAAAGTAATAGGGACATGCCTCGAATATTCAATAGAGACTAGAGAGTTCTAATTTTTTTTTTTTTTTGCTACAATATTCAGTATAGAGTTTTTTGGAGTCACAAGGGGATATAATTCTTTTTAAAGGGTATATATACTATTTCTAACAAACAATAATAAGGTATGGGATCATTTATCCTACAGAGAGCATTGAGTTGTGCACGGTGGGTTCTCAATATTCTTTTGATGAATGATCATAGGATACAAACAAAATAAATTAAGTACTAATTTGTGTACTTATGCACGTGTTTTATAACTAAAAACATGAGTTCAACCCACAATTTTAAATGCACATATATATGTAATAAGTTTTAGCCAAAGGCCTTTTGACAACTAAACATAATTATTGGCGTATTTGGCTCTCCCAAAGAAGTGAACTTAAACTCAATCTACCAATTTTATCAATGAAAGGGAGCTTGACTTTCCCTAGCAAAGAAATTAAAATAACTAAATACTCTAATTTTGAGCCCAAAAAAAAATGGAGTAGGACTATTCAATATTCATTCTAAGTTGCAAGGATAGTGCATTTTGATGATGTAATGAAAATCTACAAGTAGTATCTCGTCCATATAAGTCGTCCAGAGAAAAGAGGAAAAAGGAGCATGCTTGTTCGTGGCAACCTCATCCGTCCATAACAACCTCCTCCGTCCATCCTTAAAGGACGGACGAGGTTATTGTGCCCTGAGCACTTTGAGCCTTAGACGACTCAAATTTCCACCAGGTGTAAGAGGTGAGTCAAACCATTACAAGCGAAGTCCAACAACCGTTGTGGAATGCAGATCCAAATAATGTAACATCCATGGCAATTATGGAAGTTATCTCCGAATCTTTCGAACTCCTCAACAATAGGAACGGTTACCAAACAAGTAACCATTCCCCGCATGCTATATAAGCGCTCGCCAACAAGAGGGTAGGGCATTCTGATACTTCCAATATACTTGAAACTACCAAAAAGACTAACTTTGCCATCGAAGGATTCTTGGCCGGCTTCCACCGGTCTCCTCTGATTCTGTGTTTGTTTTCTTAGGACTCAGTCATAAAATCATCAACGCCGGAAACTTTCAGCACACTGATATTACAGGATTCATCACATTTAGTGCTGCCACTTCGGAGATCCACAACTTCATTGTCACATATATGCGTAGCCCCCCTTTGAATTGACACTTTACTGGTGTTTCAGGATGATTACATAGATTGCATGAGCCCTTTTACACAAATTTCAACTTTGTAATAAAAGAAAATAGACCCTCTTAAGGGGAACTCAATCAGGACAAGATAAGGCACCCAAAGGTATCAGAGCACTACAAGAGGATAGATTGAAACGAAAGCACACAAAAAACATGCCAAATGATATTTGGTGTTGGTTTTTTTTCCCTAATTAATTTTTGAGTCAGATCCATATTGTGTGATTCCTAATCAACTAGATCTGTCTTTTTTGACTTGTTCTAGTATGTTGAGTTGTATTCTTTTTGGGGTATGAATAATGATTGTCCCTTTACTTTTCTAAATTATTAGTTTTTTTTTTTTTTTTTTATAAGTCACACCAAATCACCAATACATGGGAAGTCTAAAAGCCATAAGGGCCAATAAGTGAGCCTGCAATATCTATTGGACAAGCTAGAAAGTAAAACCAATCTTCTATGGAACTTTGGACTCAAGAATTAATATAAGCCCACATCTGTGATCTGTGTAATGACAGCCTAGTAGTGGTTTCCTCCTCAATGTGCAATTATAAGGCCCATCATCCCATCCAGAGAACTCTTTGTACTCTTTTTTTGGATTGACACGAGGGGGATTCATAAAGACGTATACATTGCATGAGTTTTACAGTGTTATCTCAATTTAATGATATAAGGGGAGGAAGTGACATTTGAACTACATTTCGGGTGCGTTTGGATACCGCTTATTTTGCTGAAAATTGAAAATTAAAAACAATAAAAAATATATTTCGGCTACTGTTCACACTCACAAAACACTGTTCATTTACCTATTTGCACTGTTCATGGGACTGGTCAAAAAAAACAAAAAAAAAAAAAAGCCAAAAACGCTAGACGTGGACGCCCTGGACGTGATCCAAACAGGTACTTCATCTACTATTTAGAAACATTTTGGCCGAGTGGTTTTTAAAATCTCATAATATCCATAAAGCTCTTGATTCGAAATCATTAACCAGCGTTTTGGGACTATGTCCAAGGGACAACTACAATTAATAGTTCTCACCATGAATTCCTTACTCATGAAGTATTGAATATTGACTTAGACTTAAAATAAAATGCAACAACCTACACCATTTGATTTTCAAAAAAATTACTTATTTTCTAATATCGGCCTCATCTAGGATTCAAATTCCCCCTCCTGAGTTGTAACTATCAAATTTTTTTAAAAAAATGTTGTTATTTATAGTTATTGTTATTGTTATTGTTGTTGGTGTTGTTATTATTATTATTATTATTATTAGAGGGACATTTATTCTCCATCAATTATACTATTTTATTTGTGTTTTTTTTTTCTCATTTCAAAATTTAATTTTTTATATAAAAAAAGTAAAATATATTGCATTTTAAATGTATGTAATTTCAATTTCTGATTCAAAAATTAACAAGTATATACTATTCTATTTATAATCACAAGTTAACTGGGGAATTGTGTTTATTACTATTGACTCACAAATTATAAAGCAATATCATAAAGCAAAACTATTTATAATTATTCAAATGACTTTTTTTAGGAGGGGGGTAGGGTAGCAAAAAATTTTTAATCTCCAAAATGCCAAGCCTATTTTTTTTAATTATTATTATTATTATTAAGGAAAAAAAATTCATAAAAATTTCTTATTATTATTAAAGAAATAAACCGGCTTCATTAAAAATTAAGTCATAAAGAGAAAATCAAATATAAGAAGAGAAGCACACTCCTTGCGAATTGTTTTGGAGAAAATCTTTTATATTCTTGAGCTCGTATTATTTTGTATCTTTTTCCAGTAAATCAAAATAATCAATTTTCCGATTGGTAATCCGCTTTCAAATAAACAATACATTATAAAAAAAACATTACGTACGATTGAGAGACTATTAATTACTCGTTTGAAGATACAATTACTATTAATTTGTCTGCACAACACAAAGTCATTAATTTACAAATAGCTAAAAATCATAATAAATTCCATTAATATGATTAAATAATATTTTGAAAATAAAAATACCAATAAAAATATTAATAATGTTGACATTTAGGTCAATAGAGAGACCCAAATAGGGGCCCATATGGGCAATCCATTTCATTAGGGTTTTCTAATGTGCACATATGTCAGAGTACATAATCCCTAATTAGAAAAATTAATCAAAATATATGTTCACATCCAAATAATTAGAGTATACATTTGCCTAATGATTATTATGTTCATTCTTTATTTTATTTTTAGTAATAATTATGATTCTTTTTTTAAATTAGTTTCAAACAGCTTATTTTGTTATGTTTATACATAACAATTATTATTATATAAATTCTCACAAATTTCAGTTATTATAAGTTTTTAAATTAGTAAATTATAATAAACATAAGTCTATGCTTATTAAAATTGTTGTTATGGTTGTTGATTTTAATTCCCACTAATTTCATGCCAATGGTATTTATAATTTAAAATGGCTTCAATTATGCCAAGTATCATTTCATTTCTCATTTTGGCCAAGTTTACATATACAAATTTGAATGTGTATTACTTCCAAATTATTTGAAACCATTTTAAGTCTATCTAAAACTACTTCTACTCCATTCAATGTAGATTTTATGTGAAACCACTTCTTAATTATTTAAAATTAATCTGGATCTCTTACAAAATTTATACCATGTTCTATAAATGGGTTTAATTAATAGTGTATTTTATTTTTTATAATCTAGCACAAGATTATTATTATTTTTTAAAGTGCAACGCAAGAATATTTTAAGAAAATACATTTGTGTTAGAGTCATTTTCCCTCTCCCTTGTGTGTGTGTTTGTTTCTCAAAAAAAAAGAAAAAAAAAAGAAAATACATTTCTATATAACACTAAAAACCTACATTAGAATGGGCATGAGTTGAATTCAATTACCCAACGCCTGTGAAGGCTTAATGGGGACTTTTCTCAATCATATATCTTAAAAAGACATCAAGCCAGCCTTGAAAATTGGTCCTAAGAAAACAAAGCATTAATTAAATTATTCTACTGGCTATTATAGTGGCACAATAAAAGGACAACTACACTTGACAAAGTAGAGCATCTTTTGGCTTTGGCCATTACAAAGAAGTTTAAAAATAAGTCATGCTACAAGAATCCCATTGAAAGGGCTTCTTAATTTGTATTAACCAAGAGAATTAAACTTGTCTTATTTTTCATTTAATAACACAGAAAAATGATAAATTTTGGACTCGAGAATTAATATAAGCCCACATCTGTGATCTGTTTAATGACAGCCTAGAAGAGTAGAAGTGGTTTCCTTCTCAATGTGCAATTATAAAGCTCATCATCCCATCCAAAGAACTCTTTGTACTTTTTTTTCTTTTGGGGGGTTGGCATGAAGGGGATATCATTTCAATTTATTGGTGTAAAGAGAGGAAATAACATTTGAACTACATTTCATTTATTATTTAAATATATTTTGGATGAGTAGTTCTTAAAATCTTATGATATCCATGAAAAATTGGATTTGAAATCTTTAACCAGCATCTTAGGACTATGTCCAAGCGACAACTAAAATTAATAGTTCTCGCCATGATATCCTGACTAATGATGTATTGACCCATGATATCTATTATATTTTGGGAAGGGGTGGAGGGAGTGGGGACAGGTAGGTTGAATCAACAACAACATTTAAGCACCTTATTTGGAATATGTGTGCGTGGTAAATGTAAGTATAATTAAAAGATACATTGTTCTACAAGGTTTTTAGTGCGAAGTATTTTCCTCAAGGAAGCATTTTGGCAGCCCCTATTCCTCAAAAATGTTCTTATGCATGGTGAATGTAAAGTTGTGATTTTCAAATATGTATTTTGTTGGCTTTTATTCCGTGCTAAATTTGATTGTAATTTTATTCAATCTTATGTACCCTGTATTTTTTGTGGGAATTTATTGTAAGGGTTGTGTGATAGTGAGAGAGAGTGTGAAGACTCAAGCAATTGAAGCAAAGAAGGTTTTCGCGGGTATCTCGCGACTAAGCTTCCCGCGAGAGGATGCATGTGCTCTGCACATGACTGGAATGCGAAGAGTCAGTATAGATGGAGACAGCTGTGTCTCGCAAGTATCTCGCGGGTAAGGCCTTCCCGCGAGACACCCGCGAGACATTCTATTCTGCTAGACTGTACTATCTGATACACACTTTCTGCACCCACACTATATATACCCTTATTACCCACAAATGATAATGTGAGCCTCTGAGAGAAAACCTAGCAAAAACACTTGAGAGTTAGAAATTGTTATACCAACAATTTTCTACACATTTGTTTGTGGAATTTCCTCATCTCCTACCTCCCCATTTCCATACCATTGAGAGGTTGATAGCCCAAACACTTACCACACCCTTTGAGAGTGTCAAGTGAAGTTTTGGTGCTGTTGGGAAGCATTGGAAGAAGCCAAGAATGGCAGATGCAACATGGAGCTTGTTGCGGGATCCGAAGAGCTAGACAAGACACGGTTCCGAGAAGCCTTGTTGGAGTAAAAGCTTGGAAGGCTTAGGTACATCGAGTAGATTAGGCTTGGAGGGCGGCGGAGAGGTTTTCTAACCAATGTATCCCAACTGATCGTCTAGTAGATCGATTATTGCTTGGAGGGCGGCGGAGAGGTTTTTCATCGAGTTCTTCAGTTTCCTCTTCGATAACATATCGGCGTGTTATCTGTGTTTGCATATCTCTTCCCTACTCTTGTTCATTTCATTTTACTGCTGTGTTGCTTTAAATATAGATTAGAGTAGCTCTCTCGCTTGTATGCTTGTGTTTACACTATTCCACACTTAGTATTAAGTTAGTGTAAAATCAACCAAGCCGTAACTTTGAATTGGGGGTCTAAACAGCTCTTGTGTTATTTAACACATTTTCGAGCTTTCAGTGAAGTATTTTGTAGGCTTGGGAGGTTATAGAGAAGTGTGCTATTTGGCAAGTGGGAAATGGACATGCAATTGAAGTATGGAAGCACAAATGGCTTATGGATCCTACCTATAAAAAGATAATTTCTACACGTGGTAAGTCCTCCATAACTTGGGTTAGTGAGCTGTTTTACCCGAACACAAGAGTGTGGGTTCTTGGCAAACTAAAAGAATTGTTTTATCCTTGGGAAGCTGAGTTGGTGAGTCGGATTCAGGTGGCTGAGGGCTGTAATAAGGACCTTCTGGTCTAGCCCTTGACAGTGGATGGTGCTTATAGTGTTTGGAATGCTTACCACTTTCTAGCATCGGCAAAAGCTAACTGATGATGTGGAAATTATCAGTTGTCATCCAGATGGAATGGGATCCTCGTCCACAGCACCTGCAAATGTGAGATAAGGTTTCCTTCAAGTGGTCACCAGTGTGGTACCTGCCACAGCACCTTCGATGCCAAAGTTAGTGTACAGAAGCTCTTTAGGAAAACAAGAAAACTTAGAATACCAAAATTATCTAGTTGGGTGAGTGTGTATGTACCTCGTCTGGTTCTGTCGAGTGTGTATATATAGTTCCATGGTTTCTAGCCGTTGGGGCCTTAATTGTGGCTTTAGTGCTCCTTTCGTAACGCCTCTGGGCTTATTAATCGAGGATTTAAAGAAGCTACCAACGGTCTGACAGCTAATTGGTAACAGTCCATGGCATTGAACCTTCTCATTAATGGCTTCTTTTTCCTCGTCTATGCTGTGATAGGTAGACGGAGGTATTTGATGAGGTCGTCTAGGCAGGAGAGTTCGTTGGTCCCATCACTAACAATTCTCCAAGTTCATCCACAGGGATAGAGCTTCAGAGTGTGTGGAAGAAAATCTAGAAAATCTGAGCTCCAAATAAGGTCAGAAATTTCATTTGGCATGCTTCAAAAGACTCGCTTCCATCGAAGCAAAATTTGCGAGCTTAACACGTTCTTATTGACGAAACCTGTGACCAGTGTTATGAGCATCAAGAGACGTTGTTGCACTGTCTTTGGCTGTGTGATCAAGCTCAGTTTGTGTGGAAATTTGACCCAACCTTTGCACCTCTCTACTTGAAACCATATAGGACTTTTGTTGATTTGTTTGAGGAGGTGTTGCATCGGTGCTCTCAATTTCAAGTGGCTTTGTTCTCTACCATAGCGTGGAGTTTGTGGCAGCGACGGAATCGGATTAGAGAGAAGCAACCATCCTGGGGTCTACATGAGCTGGGCAATCAGGCAAAGGATTATGTTATGGAGTATCTCGACGCAAATGCCTAGCAATCTCGGGATGTTCCTAGACGTACTCCGACTCACTAGTCTCCACCGTCTGAGCAGAATTACAAGGGCAAATTTGATGCGGCTTTTTTTTATGCTTCGAGTTATGCTAGAATTGGAGTGGTGTTCCGTAACCATATGGGTCAAACTATTTTTGCTCTGAGTCAGCATATTCCCCTTATTCATTCCATGGAGTTGGCTAAAGCCATGGCAGCTTAACATGCTGTTTTAT
The DNA here is from genome assembly GCA_030021035.2 of Notholithocarpus densiflorus. Classification (NCBI taxonomy): domain Eukaryota; kingdom Viridiplantae; phylum Streptophyta; class Magnoliopsida; order Fagales; family Fagaceae; genus Notholithocarpus; species Notholithocarpus densiflorus. The sequence goes on along the minus strand of JARYZH020000312.1, from coordinate 229,244 downwards.
TTGCTAAGGAACTAAGCTTGTTTAATGTAGAGATAAAAGGGGATTGTTCAAGGGTCATCACTGTCCTAGATGAGATGGGGAGAAGTAGCACATTATTTGGCCATATCACTGATGAATGTAAGAGGTTAGGTGCTGCCTTTCGGTTTTGTGAGTTCAAACATGTTCGCCGGGAAGGAAATCGGTTAGCTCAGTCTTTATTTGCAAACATGGATGTATGGGTAGAATCCCTACCTCGTGATTTGGATGTTGTATTCCAATCGGATTTAGTTCAATAAAATTGACTTACTTCTTTCTCAAAAAAAAAAAAAAAAAAAAAGGCATATGTCATGTATAAGCTTAGCAATTCTACCAAGGAAAATACTAAAAGATTAGGAGATGTTGCTATTAATAAATCAAAAAATATATCTTCATGACTTTTGTGGAGTCGTTATATGGAAATGAAAAAAATACCTCTTGGTCTATAAAAGGAGGAAGACAATATATAGAGAAGGCTTCTCATCCACAAATCAACACATTTCTCTTCTTGGATTCTACAAGCAGTTTAACTTGGTTTTTTTAGAAGTAGGCATAACTTAGTCCCTTAGGATTAGTGCAAGTCGTAATCACTTTCTCATTTGGGCCAAAATGGGCAAATGCCCTTTTCGCGCAAATTATACAGCCTTCTTCCCCATTTCCCAAACTAATTAGGAAAATGCCCCTCTTTTATAACTCGATTTTCTAAAAATCGAGTTTCAACTTAAAACTCGATTTTTGGACAATCGAGTTTCAACTTAAAACTCGATTTTTAGACAATCGAGTTATAACAAACTAAAAATTAAAAAAAAAAAAAAATTGCTGGAACTCGAGCTCCTAGAACTCGAGTTCCATGCAATTTTTTAAAGCCCTATAGTGGCGTTTTAAAACATGCAAATTTTTTTCTTAAGTCTGATCACTCTATAGGGAGCCCTATAGTGGCGTTTTAACATGCAAGTTTTTTTCTTAAGTCTGATCGCTCCATTAGGGAGCCCTATAATGGCGTTTTAAAGCCCTATAGTGGCGTTTTTTATGGAACTCGAGCTCCATGAACTCGAGTTCCATGCAATTTTTTTGTTTTTTTTTTGTTTTTTTTTTTAAGTTTTACCTATAGCTGCATTTCATGGAGGCCTATAGCGGCGTTTTTTATGGAACTTGAGTTCCGTGCAAATTTTTTTTTTTTTTTTTTTTAACTTTGATCGCCCCATACTCGATTTTCTACAAATCGAGTTACAAAAGAGAGGTATTTCCCTAATTAGTTTGGGAAAGGAGGTAGAAGGCTGTATAGTTTGCGCGAAAAGGGCATTGGCCCAGATTCCCCTGCTCATTTGTATTAGATTTTGAGACCACTCTCAAGGTCTTTTGCATTGGATAATTACTTGGGTTTTCAGTTGAGATTGTTCAAGGATTCCTTTGTATTATCTTCTTCGACTAATGCAAGTATTTGATTGATATTTACATTGTTTTATTTGTATTATGTTCCTCAATTAATACAAATGAGTATTTTTCAATTGTTTCTTTGCGATTTCTTTTGTATCATTTTATTATTATTGTTTTTTTTAATTTCATAATTTGATATTTACAAAAGGGGAGAGGGGATTTAAATCCTGGATGTTTCTATAAAAGCCAATTGAGCTACAAGACTTTTGATAAATTTACTATTCATTTTGTGTTGTCAAAGTGATTGAGAGATTAGTAAAAGTTGCACTTGAATACAATATTTGCCCCCACTAGAGAGGCACAACCAAGTCGAATTAACCTAAAGATGCAAACGCTTTTATCTCAAAAAAAAAAAAAAAAAAAATACTTGAAGATGCAAAGAAGTGAAAGAGCTTTGAATTTGAAGTTTATGAAAATACAAATGCAAACTTCACTGTTCAAAGATTATATGAACAAAACAAGATGCATTGGAGAGAATTCCATGAACCTAATCATTGTCTTATGGAAATTTACCAAAAGTGATATTTTCATAATAATATCATTACCATGGTCGTGATCAAAATACAAATAGCCAAATTATAAAAAATTAAGAATTAAGTGATGAAAAGTCACCAATGTTACTACTCCAAAAATGAAACTTGGGAGCATGAAGTATTCTTTAATTTTAATCTTGAGGAGCATGTATATAAACATAGCAAAAAATTTCCAATGAATCAATACTGTAAAAATAACTCATTCTTCTGAGTTTAATCACTAGTTGCTACATCATATGCGTCATTTATGTCATTTGCTCCTTTAGAAGAGCAAACTAGGCAAATTCTGTTTATTACTATTGGTCTACAAATTATAAAGCAAGAATGTAAAGCAAAACTATTTCTCATGATATTCATGATTTTTTTATTATTATTATTTTTTTTTTTTGTGTGTGTGGAGGGGTGGGACAAAAAAATTTTAATTGCCAAATGTGTTAGGGTCATGTGTTTTGGTATTGTTAAGCTAAATTATGTGTCTTTTATTGAGTTTTGATGTCTTAAAGTTGTAATTGAAGACCAAGTTGAAGGCACAAAGTTTGCTCAAGAAAAACACATTTTCAGCACTTTTTCAGCATGTACCTTAATAGCAACTCGTTACCTCTCGATAGAAGCAAAAAACTTACTGCCTCCTCAACACAAGCTCGATCTATCGAGATTTTTTTCTCGACACAAACTCAATAGCAGCTCGATCTATCGAACTTCACGGATCGGCAAAAATTAGCAACATGAAAAAGCCCATAACTTATTCGTTTGAAGCCCGAATTAAGATCCATTTGAACCAGTATTTAAAGGACATCATAAGCCATCTATTAAGCGGCTTTTTAGAGTGAGATAAACAATCCGTTTATGCGGCTAGAGTTTTCTAACCAAGGTTTCTCTTTTTCACCAAACCAAAGAGTTTCAAAGTACATATGAAGATTCTATTGGTGAAAAAGATGAAGTCATAGCAACCACCCAGACTTGCTATTGTGAGGAAAACCTTCAAGAGGTTCTTGAAGTCAATTGGAGGTTCCGATTGTGATTGTGGATGGAGCGTTCATATATTGAAGAGTTCAGAGGTTCTAAAGTGGTAGAAGGTTTCTGCGGTAAGTTCATCTACTAGAATTGTAGAGTCTAGGGACAAAGGTTTTGCACTAGATCTGAAACTTCTCTTTGTTATAGTGGATTGTTTTTTGGGAAAGGTTCCCCCCCCCCAGGTTTTTTACTGTAAAACTAGTTTGTTTCATTAGTTTTCCTAGATCATCATATCTTGTCTTATTTACTATTCAATTGTGCATGATGTTGACATAATATTGATGTTTGTTTGTTTGAACAAGAATTATTCATAATAAATCTAATTAACAGCTTGAATTTAAAACTTGTAATTCTATCAACTGAGGTCTAAATTTCCTAACAAGTGGTATTAGAGTGGGTACACTTTGATTGGATTAATTTCTTGAGTGTGATCCTTGACCCCCATTGTCATGGAAACTGTTGATTGTTTTGATCTGCATGATCTTATGTTGAATGAGGATGATGATATTCAAGAAGCCTATTGTAAGCTTTATAAATTTTGTATGAAATCTCTTAAAAGTTCTACAAAATTAAAAGCTAAATTTAAAAAGGTCAAACTTAAAAAAGATGGATTGATTGCAAAATTGGATGGAGCCAATAATTTGAATGAGAATTTAAAAAATCAATTTTCATCTCAGGTGGACAAAATTAAGAGTTTGGAAGAGCAACTAGCTAGTTGAATTTAAAACTAAATTTGAAAAATTAACTAGTGCCAAACTTGTTGTTGAGCCTAACTCAAAAGAAAAAAGGTTTTTATATTCCTCCATTTAAAAGGAATAATGAAGAGTTGAAGGCTAATATTGCTAGGATTGACAAAGGTAAAAAAATTTGATGTAAACGCTGAAGTTTCTAAACCTATGTCTAAAAGTCCTCCTAGGTTGAATAAAGAATCTGAATTTGTCCCCACTTGTCATCATTATCACATTGTTGGTCATATTAGGCCAAATTGTCCTAAGTTAAGATTTCTGTCAACCTCTAACGTTAGACCTACTTCTAGGAAGCCTAGTAGTTCTAAAACTACTCATATTTGTCACCATTGTGCTACTTCTGGTCACACTCGCCCTAATTGTTTTAAGTTGTTCCTTCATTAGCAAGTCTCTAATAGGTCTCATCCTTTGTCTAAAGGCTATGTACCTATTCTTAGTGAGTTATTAAAAGTTTTGAGCTTTTTAACTCAATTTCAGGGGAATTTTAATTCCTCTATGTCCTTTAGTAGACATACTAGGACACATGTCTTTTCATCTTCACGGCCAAAGACTCATGATGTGCGGGTGATAAAGGATCCTAAGATTTAATTGTCTTTATGTTTGTCCTCTACTTTAATTCTTTCTATCTAAAGTAGGACTTTCATGCTTAATTTCTTATTTGTTTTTGAAATCATGCTTTCATGCATTGCATTGTTTTGCATCTATTTATTTTTGCATTTTTTATTTCTTTTATTGCTCTCAAGAAAAGACAAATAAAAAAATTTGAAAAATATAAAAACAGTGTGTGTTTGTGCATACTGGAACTTGTGTACCTTTGGATGACCAAAGAATCAAGATTTCTTAACTTTGTATCTCTTGTAGCTTAAATATGCATCTTCATGCATAACTAAGCAATGTGAGCTTTGTGGCTCGTTATGTGATTTGTATGATTTGGTTAAGCTTTTATCATTTATAGTTTTATCACTTATTTTTACAGGAATGACTAAAAAATTGTAAGAGAAAGGCATAAATAACCATCTCATCACTAAAACTCGTCAATCATAAAACATCTGTATGCAATTCATCAAAGTTGTGCTCGGTAAGGTGTAGCACTTGCACAACAAGAAAAGGATGTTTGGCTCACATAATTGGGTATTTCTTTTCTCTCTTCTATATGCCCATGCATGTTATGCCTTTTTATGCTTAAAAGAAAAATATGTAGAGAACATGAAAAGCAAAAAGAATCAAAATACTTTTATATATGGTTGCAAGCGTGTTTCTAGAAGATGTGAGAGTTATATGATGTACCTTAAAGGTGATGATCCTCATCAAACAAGTTATGATTGTGTGTGGATGTTCTTGATTCTCTTATATCATTATTTTCATAGGATGAGAAACTTATACTTTCTTGCAAAGGTTGCACACACAACACGCAATTCTTTGCTACTCTTGATACAATGTACACGTACAATGTAATTTGGCCATTTAAAGTTAATCCTATACTAGTGTGAGTATTTAAAAAAAACAAAAAACAAAATTTTGTGTTTTCGCTTTAAAAAGTCTTTTGGAGTTTTGAGTTTTGCATTTTTTTTTTTATTCCCTTTGTATCCATAGCATCTTGTTGTCATGTTCTTCTTGTAGGTCTATGGTTCATTGTTCTCCTCGTTCCCTCTATGTCAGTTTTATGTCTGTTTCCGGTCAAGTTTTTTGGTTTTCTATGCCCTTTGACAATCGTGTCAAAAAGGGGGAGAAATTTGAGATTTGAATGTCATTCCTCAAGGGGAGTAATAGATTTAGATGGAGAACTTCATGTTAAAGGGAAGAAAATTTTTTATGCAACTAACGTAGGGGGAGAATTAATTTGATACACTTTGATATTGATATATTTGGTGTTGTGTATCTTTTGGTTTTGTAACTGTTTACATACATCATGTGTTATTTCTATATATGATGATGACGTATGTATTTCACTCTTTATCTCACATGTGTTGTTTCTTTTCTCACTTTGTACACATGTCTCTAGTTTATATAACTTGTCTATATTTCAAACATGGTACCTTGATGCATCTTGTTTAGTGCGTTTTAGGAAAGATAAGATAAAGCCAAGTCAAGATTCCGAGCCTTCTTCTTGCAGCAACTTCCAAGGTTCAAATCTTTTAGACTAGGCTTATTATTATTATTATTATTGTAATCTTGAGTAGAATGTATTCTAGGACATTCAATGTATTTGTGTGGTTTTGTCATGAATTGCCAAAGGGGGAGATTGTGAGGTTCATATTTTTATGTAATTGGCATATCCTAGGACAAAATGCACTTTACTTGTTTATTATCTGTCATTGTTTTTCACATGGTGCACATAACATGTTTGTTAAGTGTTTTCAGGAAAGACAGGTATGGAGCCAATCAAAACGGTCAATCCTAGTTCGTGCTATGGTTTCTCAAGATTGGTTGTTTTTAGATAGGCTAGTTTATTTGAATATGGGTTCATTCATTGTATTCAAGTTATTAATGTTTTGGCCTTACTTTTGTACTTAAGGTTTTGTCATGGATTAACAAAAGGGGAGATTGTTAGGGTCATGTGTTTTGGTATTGTCAACCATGCCAAATTATGTATCTTTTATTGAGTTTTGATGTGTCTTAAAGTTGTAATTGAAGACCAAGTTAAAAACACAAAGTCTACTCAAGAAAAGCTTTAAAAAAAACACACACACATTTTTAGCATTTTTTGAGATTAACTTGAATGATTAATGAAGTATAATTGCTAGGTTTCAATGCATATTTTGATGGGTGGCTTTTGAGTTGTGTTGATTTTCTATGTATGATTGTGTAGAGTATTGAGGGTATGGACAGATGGCATCAATTCGGTATTGGAATTACCTTAGGAATGGAACAACATATTGAGAACTGGGGTGGAATGTACGGCTTTATTGCAAATTAAGATTTCATACCTACAATAAGTGTGGAGGGGTAGAGGGATATTTGAATCTAGTTTGTGAGAAATATTGTAAAAAGCAATCTAACAAAAATAAAACATAATTTTTTTTATAAAAAATAAGACTTAATTTATATCTATAAGCAAACAACCATTAAAGAAAATTTGTAGCATAATAAATAGATAAAAATTCCAACAAAAAAATAGATAAAAATTCCAACAAAGTGTTGAAGAGGTATTTCGGACCCAATACTAATACTGATAAAAGAGTTATCTTGGTCTCTACCTTTGGACAAAAGATAACAGGTGCCATAACAAGTCTCTATACAATATTGCATTAAATCACCACATGACATGTCTTTTAAGAATATGAAAATATACTTAAAATTGCTATGTTTATTTTTATTTTTTTCAAAGTAATTGTTTTGATATATTTTTTCAATATACATAATGTTAGAAACTGAAAAGAATATGGACAGACACCCAAAGTGAGCCTATCCCTCTATTTGCCTCAGTCGGATTGTAACATCCAGGACTTAAGGTATTGGACCGTTACTCTACCCCACTAAGTCCACTATCCCACTCAATATTAATGGAGTGGTGTGTATATAAACACCAAGAATGGTACCCATTGAACAGTGAATGAATTCTACATTTCTCATAGTATTTACAGAGTGTTGTGAGGCTCTTAGGTTGTGGGTTATGTTTGCATCACTCTAGTAGTGTGCAACACCATCAAAGAAACATTTTTGGTCTGCGGATTACACAAACTGGAATTCAAAACGTGTTTGGATAGCTGGTCTGCGTGGAGGCTGGCTCTAGACAGCGTAGAACAATCTCAAAGCTCATGTGTGATCATCGGTTTAGGCCAAGAGAGGTATGCCGAAAAACCGATTACTTATATTCCACTACAAGTTTCTATTTCTTACATTGGTATCAGAGCATTTATAGGTAGTTCTCGATGTCATAGGCATATATGATTAGTTCTTAATGCTTTTTATGCTTCTGTGATATGCTATGAATTTCTATGCACCTCACATGGCCTTCAATGGCAAGTCTTGATTCTGAGCATTTCGTGCCTTGAAATTAATATATGTTGTTTATATTACATGTATTAATATCTTCCTTATGTTTCGTAGCAAATCTCTAAGTGTGCCATGAGATATAGTTTAACAAAACTTAGAACACCGAAACTTTAAGGACAAAACTGCTCTTATATGATTTCTGTTTACAAAATATGATTTCATATTATGAATCTATATGTTATAAGCTTTAAATCGGTATATGGTACGTTAAAAATGGACTTGAAATGAAGAAGATATAAAACTTTGAAGTTCATGTCTGAAACTCGTTTTTTTTTGGCTGAAAGAAATTGAGAGGAGCGGATGAAGGAAGAAATTGACAGCCAATGATATAATATATAATAAAAAAAGGGTCCCACAATTGCTTACTTCTTAAACACCTATTTTTTTTCTTTTTGCTCTATTAGTGTGCACTGTTCAGTGTGCACATGTGCTCCGTTTGGGGTCTTTGATCTTTGTGAGTTTTTTTTTTTATGCATATTAAGCCTATTGCATTGTTTCACCTTTATTTAAAAAGGCGCAAGTACATGACCAACTCTATATCATGTATATCATGGTCAGTGATATATTTGCAATAATTTATTTGGATTAAAACTGTATTAAATTTATTCAATTATTTCATTGAAACTTATACTATACAAGCCTAGCATTTATTTCTCATGAAACATATAAGGTATATGCTTCATTGATATGGAATTGATTTAATTTTGTAAATTATTTAATTCCATTATTATTTCTTAGTGAAATATGGTATATTTACTCAACGTAAAATATTATATTTAACGCGACAAAGAAATAATTATTTTTTAGTGAAATAATGAGATACCTATATGAATTGTTCTCATGAATTTAAATTGTGATAGCATGTTTGGCTTAATAGTTAATTAATAATATTGGTGAATTATTTTCAATACATATATTTTGTAAATATGTTTAGAATTGAAATATGGAATAGTGGGAGTATGGTTGAGTTGCGTTATCTCTCATACATAATTTTGCACGAATAGATTAAAATTAAGCTTAGTAACAAACACTAGTGGTGCAAGAGATGATTAAGAAGCTTAGCAAATTTTCGATCTTGCGACGTGTGTTAATTATCTAAGTTTATTTTAGATCGAATGTCAAAATTTTTGAAATGTGTGTGTAATGTCCCATTTGTGAAATTTTGTAGTGAAATGGCTTCCAAAAGTATAGTTGCTAATCTTAATAAAGGAGAGAAACTAGATGGTGAAAATTACAATATTTGGCACCGCAAAATCTAGTATGTGTTGAATGAGCAAGAAGTCCTAAAGACTCTAACTCATTCGTTGAGTAAACCCGATGAGGGAAGCACTAAGCAATACCAACGTGATCTTGCTGCCTATGAAAGTTGGCGCAAGAAGGATTTGTGTGCACGCTTTACAATGTTGAGCAGCATGCACAATGACTTGATTGGTGAATTTGAGTAGTATACAACTGCACAAGATATGTGGAAAGCTCTAAAACTAAGATATAGAGGGACATCAGCCACTAGACTGCATGGCTTAACAATGAAATTTGATTCATATAAGATGCGCTCTAAACATATGATGAAGCAGCATCTTAGGGCGATGTCCTCCATGATTCGAGAGCTCAAATCAGCTGGAAACAATCTTACTGACGAACAACAAGTCTAGGTAGTGATTCATTCACTACCAAGTTCATGGGAGATGATGTATCAAAATTTGACACATAATGAGAACATCAAAACATTTGATGATGTGGCTCGTCACTTAGAACTTGAAGCTGAGCGCCTTGAAGCAGCCAAGCTGATTAGTTCTGTGCACATGGTTGAGACTAGCTCACGTAAGGCATCTAGGCCTAAACGCAAGCAACCTGATTACGCTCCTGGACAAGAGAGACCTAATGGGCCATAGCCTAAGAAGGCTAAGTTTGTCAAGCGCAATACTAAAGGAAAGCGCGCAAAGAAGGACAAGTCTAAGTTGACTTGTTATAATTGCGGAAAGAAAGGACATTTTGCTTGTGATTGCATTGAGCCAAAAAAGGTAACACCTAATCCTACATCTCACCATGTTTTTGTAACTAGTCATGTCCTTGCTAATTTTGCTCCTATGTGGACTGTAGACTCAGCAGCAACAGAACATGTAGCGAGAGATAGAGTGGGATTTGTGGAGTACCGCCGGATTCCTGTTGGGAGTAAAGACATCAAGGTGGGAAACGGAGTTAGCGTGGAGGTACTTGGAATTGGTACCTACAAGCTAGAGTTGCGAGGTGGTCGCACTCTGTTACTCCATGACGTATTGTATGCTCCAGAGATCCAAAGGAACTTACTTTCCGTAGTTACTTTGTTAAGACTTGGTTTCCAATTTATTTTTTAGAATAATTATGTTTTATTGCATTTGGGAATAGTTTATTATGGCCGTGGTTTTATTTCAAATGGTTTTTTAATTTTGGATATTGAATATTATAATAATGATAGTTCAGTTTTTTTGACTTCATTTGATAATGCTTCTGATAATTCAATTATATGGCATGCTAGGCTTGGCCATATAGGGCAAGAGAGGATGACTATGTTAGCTAAAGAAGGCTTTATGGGCAATCTCGCTAAGGTCACTTTGTCCACATGTGAACATTGTCTTGTGGGAAAGTCAAAAAGAAAGCCGTTTGGAAAACCCACAAGGGCATCTTTTCCATTGCAACTAATCCACTCTGATATATGTGGTCCAATGAATGTGAGGGCAAGGCATGGAGGTTTCTACTTCATCACATTTATAGATGACTATACACATTACGGTCATGTCTATTTGATTTTTCATAAGTCTGAGGCTTTAGATTGCTTTAGACGATACATGAGATTGGTTGAGAATCAATTAGATAAGAGCATTAAGGCTCTTAGAACTAATTGTGGGCGTGAGTATCTATCTAAGCAATTTAAGGAGCTCTGTGATGAAAATGGAATTGAAAGGCAGTTAACGATGTCTCATACACCGCAACAAAATGGTGTGGCGGAAAGGAGAAATCGAACACTGCTAGAGATGGTTAGGTCAATGATGGCGCAAGCAAACTTACCGATTTCGTATTGGGGGGATGCACTTTTGACTGCAGCCTATATACTTAACCGAGTGCCCTCTAAATCAGTATCTTCCACACCTTATGAACTATGGACTGGCAAGAAACCTGACTTGAATAACTTGCGGCCATGGGGTTCAACAGGTTATGTTCACAATACTTCTCATAGATATGGGAAGTTAAGGCCTAGAGGAAAGAAGTGTATCTTTATAAGATATTCTGAGCATTCCAAAGGCTATGTGTTGATAGGTGAACAACCTGATGGAAGTCTGACTGAATTGGAGTCACGTGATGTTGATTTCATTGAAAGTGAATTCCCTAACATAGGTGAGGTTGAAAAGAACTTCACTCTTTATGAAATGATGGATCAAGAAGGAGGCGCCCCAAGTCGACTAGTAGAGGACAAGGAAGAAATTCTTGAAACTCCTAAAAACAGTGGGAGCGACTCACAACCTAGTGGGAGCACACCACTAGAAGTTAAACCACAACAACCTCAGCCACGTAGAAGCAACCGTGGTAATGTTCCTCGTCGTCATTTTGAGATTGAGGGGGAAGCTTTCATGATTGCTTCACAGGATGATGATGAGCCAAACATTGTGCAAGAGGCTCTCTCATCTTCTGTTAGAGATGAGTGGATGAAAGCAATGAATGATGAAATGGAGTTTATGAGGACTAATCAGGTCTAGGATCTGATAGACCTACCGTCAGGGCGTAAAGCAATTGGGAACAAATGGGTTCTTAAAATCAAATGCAACGCGGATGGGTCAATAGAAAGGTATAAAGCTCGATTAGTGGCAAAAGGATACACTCAAAAGGAGGGTGTTGACTACGTAGAAACCTTTTCTCTGGTTGTGAGGTTTGCCTCTATTTGACTCATTCTGGCCATTGTTGCAAACTTGAATTTGGAATTATACCAAATGGATGTTAAGACAGCTTTTCTCAATGGAGAACTAGATGAAGAAATCTATATGGATCAACCTATTGGCTTTGTGACCAAAGGTCAAGAGCACAAAGTGTGCAAACTTAAGCGATCCATATATGGTTTAAAGCAGTCATCTAGACAGTGGTATCTGAGATTTCATCGAGCCGTTCTATCGAATGGGTTTACGATGATCAAAGAAGATCACTGTGTCTACGTAAAACGATCCAAGGGAAGTTTCATTATTTTGTCATTGTATGTCGATGACATATTATTGGCCGGTAATGACATGGAGATGATTATCGCCACAAAAGGGTGGTTGTCCTCTAACTTTGAGATGAAGGACATGGGTGAGGCAGATTATATTCTAGGGGTTAAAATCCTTAGGGATCGCTCGATTTATCACAACAAACCTACATTAAGAAAGTTCTTGAGCGTTTCCAAATGCATAATTGCAAACCCATAGATACTCCAGTTGCAAAAAATGAGAGCTTAAGCCTTGATATGTGTCCTAAGACTCAAGATGTAAAAGAAAAGATGGCTCGTGTTCCTTATGCTAATGCAGTTGGAAGCTTGATGTATGCAATGATGTGTACTCGGCCTGATATATGTTATGTTGTTGGATTAGTCAGCAGATTTCAGTCTAATCCAGGACTTGCTCATTGGAAAGCTGTCAAGAGGATATTAAGGTATCTTAAAGGGACAACGGACTACATCCTTTGTTATCAGAGTTCAGATTTGCGTATGATTGGCTATAGTGATGCTGATTGGGGTAGTGACCTAAATGAACGCAAATCTACATCTTGATATGCTTTCTTGCTAAATAATGGTGCCATCACTTGGAGTAGCAAGAAACAACCATGTATAGCATTATCAACTATGGAAGCTGAGTATGTAGCATGTTCAGCAGCTGTTCAGGAAGCAGTTTGGTTGAGGAGGTTCTTTCAGAATCTTGAGGTTGTTAAGGATGCCTTAGATCCCGTTACGGTACATTGTGATAGCATGGCAGCACTTGCCTATGCTAAAGACTCTAAGTATCATGGTAAGACCAAACACATTGATATACGATATCACTACATTCGAGACATGGTTGCTCACAATGAAGTGGTTCTAAAACACATTTCTACAAGCCTCATGATTGCTGATCCTCTTACAAAGCCTATGGGAAGGGATGTCTTTCAGGCTCATGTTAGGAGTTTAGAGCTACGTAGAATATGATGATATGTTGTTTTTAGTTACCATTTATTGTACTCTTTTGGGATATTTTGTTTTAAATGCATATGATGTTATTCAGTTAATAATATGTATGTATACACACATATATACCATATGATGAGTTCTGTGGTATGAAAGGTATGTCGGCAGGCTTAGGTCGGCTCACTCACATGAGTGATCGCCTCTAGCGCTTGAGTAGTGAGCAAAGATGAGACATTGTGTCATTTAATGCTTATGTAGCATATATAGATAGTAGACACAAACAGATGTCGCCTTAGTTGGAACTAAGATGAGGTCTATAATATATTTATCTTAAATAGACCGTACATGGATAGCCCATGATCCATGTAGCCTGTGGTTAGCTAGATGCGAGACCTTATTTGATACCTGAGTTGGCAAGCGAATAAAGGACTCGAGTTAGGCACTTGAGTAGTAACTAGACTAAGATTTGTACGGTGTATTGAGTTAAGACATACGCTCTTACTTAAGAGAACTCCACCTAGCATGTATTTCATACTACATGTGCTTGCTCGACCAAAAGCGGAGGTGAGAGAATAAATCCCTGCTTCTTCACCGTGTGAGTCCCATGGATCTTTCATTAAGATCCTACTGATGCCCTTGTTACTTTTGACTATGTCATAAAGCTGAGGTTTTAATGTCTGCTACTTTGGCATGTTACCTATGGCCATGTTGGATTCAGTCTAAAGGGACATTGCTAGGAAAGCGATTGGACCAAAGTTAAAGGACATGAGTGCAAAGGGAAGACTATTTTTGTAACACATCCTTACATTTGTACTCACTGTCGACAGGTTATAGCGCTTATGGTAGCAAAATAATCGTGAGTACATCTAGATAGTTATGATGGATCAAGCATAAAGTCTGAGTATTAAACTCAAGAGGGGTTAGAGATGCTTGATTCGATGTGTTAATATATGTCTAGGGCATAACGAGACACTTTAGGGATGTTGCTATGCTGGTCTTGGTATAAGATTTAGTATAGTGCTCCCAAATATGTTTTTCAAGTGTGCTCAGCAGTCGCACAACCTATTTGCCAGTATGAACGCACTGAGAAACACATTAAGAGATGGATAATAGGGCCATGCCCACAGTGGATGAGTGGGAGATGTTAGAAACTAAAAAGAATATGGACAGACACCCAAAGTGAGCATGTCCCTCTATTTGCCTTAGTCGGATTGTAACATCCAGGACTTAAGGTATTGGACCGTTACTCTACCCCACTAAGTCCACTATCTCACTCAATATTAATGGAGTGGTGTGTATATAAACACCAAGAATGGTACCCATTGAACAGTGAACGAATTCTACATTTCTCATAGTATTTACAGAGTGTTGTGAGGCTCTTAGGTTGTGGGTTATGTTTGCATCACTCTAGTAGTGTGCAACACTGTCAGAGAAACGTTTTTGGTTTACGGATTACACAAACTGGAATTCAAAACGTGTTTGGATAGCTGGTCTGCATGGAGGCTGGCTCTAGACAGCGTAGAACAATCTCAAAGCTCATGTGTGATCATCGGTTTAGGCCAAGAGAGGTATGCCGAAAAACCGATTACTTATATTCCGCTGCAAGTTTCTATTTCTTACACATAAGGTTTAAACCATTTAATAATTTATGTTTGTTACATTTATAGATATAATTATTATTTTTATTCTTATAAAGTTAAGTTATAATAAGTTTTTCAACAAAAATATTAACCACCTTATGTTTACGAAAATTATTGTTATTGTGTCAAAAATGTTGTAGTTCAACCAAATGACACCTTCTGGTTTTCCAATAGAGCTATTTAGGATTCAAATTCCCCCTCCCGAGTTGTAACTATCAAATTATAAAAATTATAATAAAAAAAAACAAATGTTGTTGGTTTTATAGTTATTGTTATTATTATTATTGTTGTTGTTGTTGTAGTTATTATTATAGAAACATTTATGCTCCATCAATTATACTATTTTATTTGTGCATTTTTTTCCATTTCAAATTTTAGTTTTTTATATTAAAAAAAAAAGTAAAAGGTATTGTATTCTAATGTATGTAATTTCAATTTCCGATTCAAAAATTAACAAGAACAAAGATAATATATATATATATATATAATTGTATTTATTACTATTGACCTACAAATTATAAAGCAAAATAATTATTTATAATTATTCAAATGAGTTCTTTTTGGGGGAGAAGGGTAGTGACGACTCCAGGAATTTTGTCTAGGTAGTGTTCCTATTCCACTTTGAAAAAATTTCGGGTCATTTCGAGTGTTTCGGTAAATACCGACCGAAATTCAAGATTTGGCCGACATGAAGTTTGTGCTTAAAAAAAAAAAAATGTTCTTAAAACCAAAACAAATTTGCATTCTGTACACCGAAAAACCTCAAAAAGAAAAAAAAATGAAAGAAAAGAAATGAACAAAGGTACCTGTACAATAAACTTTAAGTTCATTTGAAATATTAATAAAATTATTAATTATTGTTATGGGGTCAATAAATCTGGTTACCCCGGCCCAACTTTAAACTAGGTCCAAGGCCCACGCCGAGAAAGAAAAAATGTCCGAGGACTAACAGAGGAAGTCCTAACTACCAAGGAGCAACGCCGAGGACAATCATGTTCTCGGCGTACCGAGATCATAGAAGGGAAAGGGCAGCGCGCCATCAAGGGTGGTGTCGTAGAACACCCCAAGAAAGAGGACAAGCACCGTGGGTCGGCCATGGGAGCTCGGGAAAGCAATTCAGGGAGGAGCTGTCACCTCCACATTAAATGCCCGCAACTAATGTTCTAGCTGCATTAATGAGGGAATGACCCCTGAACAGTGCCGCTTTGGTCACTGCAACTCACAGAAGGTTTGGGACGGCGGCTGATGGGACAAGTACTCAAGTATTGACCTGCACGATCAACAAATTGAGGGCCAAGATCAACCTAAAGAGAGTATAAAACATAAGGAGGCCCTCTAGAGAAAGGATGGGAGATTGGAAGTAGAAAACACTGTAGCAACCTGTATCATCTTTGTAACCTCTATATCCAAGCACTGAGAAAATAATAAGAACAAGAAGGCTCCTCGGACCAACGTCCAAGACAGATTCTAACACTTAAGACCCGTTTTCTTTCTATTTAGTTGACTCATAACCATGTTTATTCGTTGCTATCCTCACTAAGGCCTAGCTCTTAAACCCATCCTCTACAAATTTATTATTTAGGGCTAGTTGGGCCTGAATCCATTTTTCCAATAGTAGAAGTGCTCAGACCCAGTCCCTACAATTGGCGCCGTCTGTGGGAAGAGCTTTTGTGTTAGTGAGCGCAACGGTTAATCATGGCAGGATCGAGCCCCCATCAGCGAGAGTCTCTGGTGAAGACCATTTTGGCGATGGCGCATGCTACGTGAAGGCTTCCCGAAGATTTCCAGGAACGCACACAGTTGTCGTCATAACTCGGCCTCCGCTCAGGTCTACACTTCGAGGTGCTGACTACGCGGGGAGGATTGCTAAATGGCGGACAGTTCTAGGGGCTTGTGACATAAAGGTACATGCCCCGTACCTCTATCTAGGGGCTAGTTCTCGCAAGTCTAGTAACCCAGTTCGCTGAAATCCCATTGGAGGATGAAGCCGAGAATCAGGGCAAGGACAGAAAACCAGTTGGCACAATCCCCCTGCGAAGACCTCCCCTCTGGAAGGAATACCTCGGTATCTTTTAACCTTTTGAAGCGGTTAAACAGAACCTTAGCTATGCCAGGTCCTCGAACCTCCTGCTTTGGGGAAATTAACACGCACGTCTTATGTTTTGGCAACCATCTAAGTGTTAGACAGAACCAAGGTCTTGCATGATCCTCGGACTCAAACCTATGGGGAAACTAACTACTTCAGGGAAAAGCTAAGCGATTAGACAAAACCAAGGTCTTGTATGGTCCTCAGACTCAAACCTATGGGGAAACTAACTACTTCAAGAGAATCTAAGTGTTAGACAAAACCAAGGTCTTGCATGATCCTCGGACTCAAATCTATGGGGAAATTAACTACTTCAAGACAATCTAAGTGTTAGACAAAACCAAGGTCATGCATGGTCCTCGAGCTCAAACCTATGGGGAACCTAGTCGATAGCTAATTGTTTCCTTGAGGTCAATAAATCTTTGGAACATACTTCTAAACACACTTGCATTTTAAAAGTATAGGATTTAAAAGTTTGTCTTTTTAAGTAATACGCGCTTAGCATTTTTAAACCCGATATGATAACCAACCCATGAGGCACATAACTCACGTTATAAGGTCGTTGCGTTTTATAGCCCGTTCAGCAAAAGCAGGTCGTAATAAATAGAGTGGCCCAATTGCTAATCACATTCTAAGAGGAAATTATCATTATGGACTTTGCATTTTTAGGTCGCTGTTTCAAAAATGGAAAACAAGTCACACTGATGAGACTGTTTAGCTAATAGTCGAAGCACAAGTTATATAAATAACAAATAATCAAAACACAAGTTATGCGAATAAACAAAACCCATCATAGCGACAATTGACACACAAAGAGTGAAGTACATATATTCAATCCAAACGTTCCATTACAACAGTCCAAAAAAAAAAGAAGAGAAATAAGAAAAGATGATGGGGCGGCCTATTCCTTGAACTTGGTTTTCGTTGCACCCTCGGAAGGCTGGTCTGAAGTGGCCTCAGGGTCCTCGGGGCTTTCACCTAGAGGAATGGCTTGTAGAGGCATTACAATGAGAGCTGTCTCTTTAGCATGAGCGGTCTGGTCATCAGCTGGAGGCTCTGCAACATCCTGGGGTACTCCCTGGCTAGGGCCCTTATCTGCCTCGATTACCCTTGGTGGCTCGGCCTCCTTGGCAGGCTCATCAGAAGAAGTCGAAGAAGGGCAGTATCAAAATGGCCTGCCCCAGCCACCTCAGGAGAAGTGCCAGCCTCAAAGCTGGGAAGGACGGGCTCTCGGATGGCAGGAGGGTAGTACACGTTCTGTGCCTGCCAGAGGTCAGATGAAGCCTCAACTCCAGCTTGTTTGAGGGCTTTATTCCAAACCTGGGAACAGTAGAGCCTGCACACCCTAGGTACTTGCGCCTTGAGAATGTCCTGTGTCTCTTCCATCCCCAAGGCGTAAGCATCTTCCTGGGCCTTCTCCATAGAGCTCTCGGCCTCAGTCCTAGCAAACTCGGCCTCCACCTTAGCCCTCAAGGCTTCATCCCTGGCCCACTCTGCGGCGTTCCTAGCCCCCTCGGCCTCGGCCATCTTTTTCTTCAGATCAGCAATCTGCTCCTTGGCGATCTTAAGCTGATCCTCAACCTCGAGTAGGTGCCTTGTCTGGTCTTCAGCCTGTTTTTGAGTGCTGGCCAGACCTGATTCAGCACTGTCTCTGGCCCTTGTCATCTCCTTGAGGTCCTCCCTTGCCTTTGCAAGATCAGCCTCGGAGTTCTTAAGGGTCCGCGTGGTGTCCAAGCGCTTGTCACGCTCGGATTCCAAGGCCCTACCCTGATCATTGGCCAACTCTTCCAAACTGTAGGTGGCTTGGACAGCCTACCAAATTGAGACAAGTTCACGATAAGATGGAAACTAGGGGACAAGGATCAATAGAGTCGTAAACGGTAGAAGTCTTACCATGCCCATGTACCTCTTCATGCTGAGGAAGACCTCCTGCCTCCTCATATTCCCCAGCTCGGCCATGTCGATGGGAAGCAGCAGGCACCTCTCTAGTGCATCAGCCACGTAAGCGCCCTCGCCCCCTCGGAAGTCCCTGAGCGAGGCATTTTCCATCAGGGGTTCTCCATGGAGTATTGGGGCAAGAAGCCAGGCCTAGGGCTCGGACTGTATGGCGACTTCCTTTTCTGGGCCTTGGTGCCCTACCCTCAGTTGCTTTGAAGCTCGCCGGGCTTCATCTTCCTCCGGAGAGGAGCGAGACTGTCCGCCATCCATGGGCTCTTTGCCTTTGGATCCCCTTTTCCTTTTCGGATTGGTAGGCTCCGGCCGAGGAGGCAAAGTTGGCTGGGGAGGGGAAGGAAGTTTTTGCCGTGGCGATAATGACTTCAACTGGGCGAAGGATGACCTGGTCTAAGCAGGTTGAGACTTGGGAGGAGGAAGCTTGGGCTGTGGCCTCCCCAGCTGTCCCTGAATCAGGTCAAGCAGGTCGATGGAGGGTGTTTTCTTAAAACCCATCTCGGCCTTAGAAGAAGTCCCTACTGAGGAGAGATCCGCTTCAGTCAAACTGGGGTCGCCCAGATCACCAGAGGGATCCTCGAACAGATTGTCTTGATCAAATACGCTGAAATCGTCCTCGGCCTCTTCAGCTTAAGGGGACGAGGAAGGACCTACCAACGTAACGCCCTCTGTAACAGGGGATCCTTCGGCAACCAAGAACCCTTGTTCTACTACGGTGATTCTATGAAGCCGAGGATCTTTGGCTCTGATCACGTACTTTGGAGCCGAGAACGATTTCTGGATGGGGTTGTACCCAAGGATCTTGTGAGCAGCTCTGACCTGGTTGTTGGCTTCGTTCACAAAAACCTTCGCCCTAAGGATGGTCGCCAAATCTTCCCGGTTGACCAAGTGAAAGTGTCGGCCAAAGGCGTGTGGATCTGTAAAAAAGAAAGCACATCCGTATTAGCAGCCAAACGGTGCAAACTACGACAATGCAAAAAATTAACCCTTTCCTACTCTAAATACCCCACCTAATGCCCATCTTCTGTCGGACAGGGAAGACCGTCGTGCCACCTCCCTGACACGAGGAGAAAGTCCTTATTCAGCCCCTTGCTAGACTCTAGGAGGCACTGAATGAGCCGAATCTTGTCGTCCCTCGTCTTCATATAGTAAGACTTACCCTTCAGGTGTTGGAGGTTGTAACACCAATTTACATCGTGATGGGTCAACCTCAACCCCATTTTCTCATTTAAAGTGTCCACACAACCTAGAATCCTGAACATATTGACGGCGCACTGGGTGGGAGCTAATCGAATATGTCTAAGGTAATCCCTCATCACCGGTCCCATGAGGATTCTCATACCACCTTCAAGGAAGGTGATTATGGGAATCACCACTTCACCATCCTCCTTCCTAAAAAACCACTCCCCTTCCTCACAGTATCTCAAGTCTACGTTATTGGGAATCCTATGGTCTGCAATGAATTTCTCCATTGTCTCTTCAGACTCAACCAATTTCTTAAACCTACCCATCCCTAGAAACGGTTAAAGGGCTCAGGAGAGGACGATGGAAAGAGAGGAACAAAAGAAAAAAAGAAACTTAGAGGGGAGAAGATATGAGTCAAAGAGAGTAGAAACTTACAGAAATGAGGAAAAGCTCCTCGGACAGGCCTTTTATGCTGGAGAGAAAGGCGAGTTGGGCTGGAGATTTGACTGAACTCAGGAGATGTGCGTAGGAACTCTTGAATGTGAAACTAAAGTGTCGAATTGGTTCGAATGGGCATTTATACCTTCAATTAAAAATAACCGCACCGATTTTTCCGCCCAAAAAATTAAGAAATCCCCACCGTTGATCACCATCACACCGTCTAACGTGGGGAGCACAGAGCCGCCAGAATTTAATGAGAACGCGCCTCGTGTACCGAAGTGCCAAGAGCGTGCCTTGGGCAGGTGAAAAGACTCTAGCGCTGACAGAGGACGAGACTTGATGAGCCATGATGAAAGGCCTGAGGACATCAAAACCCTCTTATCCATCCGAGGATCCGGACAGTAGGATTTTGAAGGGCTATTGTGGGGTCAATAAATCTGGCTACCCCAGCCCAACTTCATATTAGGCCCACACCGAGGAAGAAAAAACGTCCAAGGACTAACGGAGGAAGTCCTAACTACCAAGGAGCAACGCCGAGGACAATCATGTCCTCGGCGTACCGAGATCATAGAAGGGAAAGGGCAGCGCGCCATCAAGGGTGGTGTCGTAGAACACCTCAAGAAAGAGGACAAGCACCGTGGGTCGGCCATGGGAGCCCGGGAAAGTAATTCAGGGAGGAGCTGTCACCTCCACATTAAATGCCCGCAACTAACGTTCTGGCCGCATTAATGAGGGAATGACCCCTGAACAGTGCCGCTTTGGTCGCTGCAACTCACAGAAGGTTTAGGACGGCGGCTGATGGGACAAGTACTCAAGTATTGACCTGCACGATCAACAAATGGAGGGCCAAGATCAACCTAAATAGAGTATAAAACGTAAGGAGGCACTCCAGAGAAAGGATGGGAGATTGGAAGTAGAAAATACTGTAGCAACCTGTATCATCTTTGTAACCTCTGTATCCAAGGACTGAGGAAATAATAAGAACAAGAAGGCTCCTCGGACCAACGTCCAGGACAGATTCTAACACTAAAGGCCCGTTTTCTTGCTATTCAGTTGACCCATAACCATGTTTATTCGTTGCTATCCTCACTAAGGCCTAGCTCTTAAACCCATCATCTACAAATTTATTGTTTAGGGCTAGTTAGGCCTGAATCCATTTTTCCAACAGTAGAAGTGCTCAGACCCAGTCCCTACAATTGTTGTTTAGTTGTTTCATTAATTTGTTTGTCTTTTATAAACTATAATTTGTTATATTGTTGTTTCATTAATTATAAAATTATTAATTGTTGTTTAGCCTAACATAATTTAATTTGTTTGTCTTTTATAATTTATTGGTTAATTATACTGCTTTAATTATTGTTGTTTAGCACAATAATAAACTATATTGCTTTAATTTGTTTGTCATTAATTATATTGCTTTAATTTGTTATATTGTTTAGTCTCATGTGCACATTACACTAAAAGCACTAAAAGTGCCACTGATGTGCACATTATTTACACATCCCATGGCCATGTGTAGCACAATAATTAAATCACTAAAACTGTGTAATGTGCACTTGTGCATCCCGGCCCCATCCCATGTGCCCATCCACCCCCACTCCACTCAATCAGAAAATTTCACAAATAACGCATTACACTAAAAGACAATTAATATTTCACCAACACACCAACACCAACACCAACAGATGATAAAGCCAAATTCAATTTTCAAAAAGTTAAAAACGGACAAAATTTAATAAAGCTAAAGACTAAAGTTCGGCCAATCAAAAGAGAGAGATAGTTATTGAGTTGGTCTTATTAAAGAATAAAGAGAGAGAGAGTGAGAGTCATTTCATAATTTTCATTTCAGACTTTTCAGTTCAGATAGAGAGAAAGTCAGAGATTGAGTCAGAGAGAAAAAGAGAGAGACTGAGAGAAGTTAGCATAGAAAAAAAATGAAATACCTTGAGGGAGGGTCGGAAGGAGCATCGGAGTAGTGGCAACAGCGAGTAGGGAGGCGGGAGGCCTGAACTGGACTGGGCATGAGCGGACGAGCCGGCGAGCGAGCGATCTGCCGATCTGGCACTGGCGATCTCCGTCCTCCGATCCGATGAGCGACGACGAGCGGCGTTGGCTACTTGGCATGGATGAGCCTCAACAAGCGGCGTTGCTCAATGCTCTGTGACCTCTGTCTGTCTGTCTTTAGGTTAGGGTTAGCTTAGTGATTTTTTTTTGTTTTTATAAAGCCTTTAGTGAGAATCTGTGGGTTTGTCTTTTTTTTCTTTTTTTTTTTTTTCAGATTTTAGTTCAAATTTGTTTTTTTGGGCTTTTGTTTTTTTGTGCTTGAAAGTAGAACAAATAAATTTTTTTTTTTAATTTGAGGGTGTTCCTAATTTTGTGATTGAGGGTGTTCCTAATACAGAGCAAATATAAATATTTTTTTTATTATATATAAAATTTTTTTTTTCAAGTCAGGGTGTTCCTAGGAACACCCTGAGTATGTGGCGCCGCCACTAGGGAAGGGGGGAGCAAAAAGTTTTTGATCTCCAAAAGGCCAAGCCTTTTTTTTCCTCTTATTATTATTATTATTATTATTATTATTATTATTATCAAGGAAAAAAAAAAAACTTCATAAATTTTTTTATCATTATTATTATTAAAGAAATAAACCAACTTTATTAAAAATTATGGCATGAAGAGAAAATCAAATATAAGAAGGGAAACTCACTTCTTACCAGTTGTCTTGGCGGAAATCTCTTATCTTTCTTGGCTAATTATAGGTTTTCTTGCTATATTTAAAATTTCTTGTGCAATGTCATTTTCTGAACCCCTGTAACGAGCAATATGTTATAAAATAAAATTACGTACAATTGAGAGACTATTACTTAATCGTTTGAAGACAAAATTACTATTAATCTATTCGCACAATGCAAAGTATAATTTTATTTTATTTTTTTCATTTTTAGAAACGGGATACATTCATGTATGATTCATGATAAAATATGTAAAAGTCATTAATTTACTACTAGCTAAAAATCGTAATAAATTATATTAATATGATTAAATAATATTTTGACAATAAAAATACCAATAAAAATATTAATAATGTTGACATTTGGACACATAGGGAGGCTCAAATAGGGGCCCATATGGGCAACCCATTGCATTAGGGTTTTTGAATGTGCACATACATAAGAGAACACAAACCCTAATTAGAAAATTAATCAACATAAATATTCACATCCAAAAAAATTAGAGTATACGTTTGCCTAATGATTATTATGTTCATTCTTTATTTTATTTTTAGTAATAATTAATTTTTTTTTTTAAATACTAGTTTCAAATAGCTTATGCTTGTTATGTTTATACATAATAATTATTATTATATAAATTTTCACGAAGTTCAATTATTGTAAGTTTTTAAACTAGTAAATTATAATAAACATAAGTCTATGATTATTAAAATTGTTGTTATAGTTGTTGATTTTAATTCCCACTAATTTCATGCCAACTGTATATATAATTTAAAATGACTTCAATTATGCCAAGTATCATTTCATTTCTCATTTTGGCCAAGTTTACATATACAAATTTGAATGTGTGTTACTTCAAAATTATTTGAAACCATTTTAAGTCAATTTAAAACGACTTCTACTCCATTCAATGTAGATTTTAAGTGAAACCAGTCCGCTTCTTTTTTCTTTATCTTTTTTGAGAATTCTAAAAATGGGTTTAATCAATAGTTTATTTTATTTTATAATATAGCACAAGTTTTTTTTTTTTTTTTTTTTTTTTTTTTTTTTTTTTTTAAGTATAGCGCTAGAATATTTTAAGAAATTACATTCCTATATAACACTAAAAACCTACATTAGAATGGGCATGTGTTGAATTCAATTACCCAACGCCTGTGAAGGCTCAATGGGGACTTTTCTCAATCATATATCTTAAAAAGACATCAAGCGAGCCTTGAACATTGGTCCTAAGAAAATACAGCATTGATTAAATTATTCTACAGGCTACTATAGTGGCACAACAAAAGGACAACTACACTTGACAAAGTAGAGCATCTTTTGGCTTTGGCCATTACAAAGAAGTTCAAAAATAAGTCATGCTACAAGAATCCCATTGAAAGGGCTTCTTAATTTGTATTAACCAAGAGAATCAAACTTTGTCTTATTTGTCATTTAATAACACAGAAAAATGATAACTACCATTCAAGCTCCTCATCTAAAAAGCTGATCAATAAAAAACAAAAAAGCCAAGTTCCTAACATCAAAAGGCTGATGCAATTTTCATGAAACAGGAAGTCATAACATCAAGCTTAGTAGACTTCAACATGCCATTGTTTGTTCTTTTTGAGTTGTGAGAGCTTCTCTTCCCAATTCTCCCCTCGTTGGTCTGCAACTTTCCTAAGCGTTTCTTGGATCCCAGGCATCATTCCCTTAAGACCACAGAAATAAATGTGGCCACCAGTATCCAACAGTTTGAATATTTCATCACCGTATTCCTCAATCTTGTCCTGAACGTACATCTTGCCTCCACTCTTACTCTTTTGCTCTCTACTAAGGGCCTGGTCATAGCGGAAGTTATCTGGGTAGTCCTCCAGATACTTTTTAAATTCATCATCGTAGAGGAGACTGTCAGAATTGGCAACCCCAAGGAACAGCCAAGCAAGACCATTGAACTTGAATGTAGGGACAGACTCCATGAACATACGACGAAGATAGCCTCTATATGGAGCAACGCCAGTTCCAGTAGCAATCATTATGTGGGTGGCATTTGGGTTGTCTTCAGGCAAAAGCATTATTTTTCATATTTTAAATCTTATAATACAAAATCAATAATTCAATAGTATATAAATTTGTTTATAATAAATAAATAAAAAATGTTAAAATTAGTACCTTATTTTCAACTTTGCTAGAAAAAAAAAGAAAAGAAAAAAAAAGAAAAGGGAGGCAGAAATTTTTGTCGGATAGAATAGAATAAGCTGATGATATGCTTATTTAAATAGTAGGGTTTTAAAATATGAAAAATTTATA
The DNA here is from genome assembly GCA_030021035.2 of Notholithocarpus densiflorus. Taxonomy (NCBI): domain Eukaryota; kingdom Viridiplantae; phylum Streptophyta; class Magnoliopsida; order Fagales; family Fagaceae; genus Notholithocarpus; species Notholithocarpus densiflorus. Next base: position 204,022 of record JARYZH020000312.1, on the reverse strand, counting down.
ATTTAACCCATATCAATGTGGAGCGGAGCGGGTTGAGTTTAAAAAGTTTAAACTCATCTCCGTCCCACCCTGTGGTGCGAGGCTAAAATCTCGCCCCATCCCCACCCCACCACTTTTGCAGGGCGGGGAAAACCCACGTGGGGCAAGCGGGGAGGGAGCAGGTCAAGCAGGGCGAGGCGGGGCAAAATTGTCATTCCCATTCTAAAAAACCATTTTATCATTATAGTTTGCCAAATGATCTCATTGTTATTGTATGAGGTCTACCCAAACCTAGATGCAAACACGCATATAATAGATCGATATGAACATCATGAACTGTCTTGCGACAAAACTAGTTATTTCTGGTACTTTTGTCTTGATTCCTTCTTCTAACTTGAGCTTGGAGAAGGAAGTGATAAAATGGCCCCAAAAGTTAAATCTCTTTTAAAATAAAACTCTTCATCTCCAAATCTGTACTCCTAAAGCTTTACATCTAAAACTTTACTTCCTACGACAATGTCAAATCGACCTTGAAGCCCATTGCACTTCGAACTTGCCTTCAAAGAAATAACTTTGATTGAATTGAGTTTTATCATGATAACCGTCAAACCTTATTATGTGTCGATCTCAAAAGGTATTCTATGTGCTCTAGCTAGCCCTAAACAAAGAAACAAAACTAATGTACCTTTGTTTGATACCATCCTAATTGCTTTGTTTAAAATGGATAAAATGAGTGGAATGGAATAGATTGAAATGATTTTTAAAGAATATTCTAATTAGTTATTTTTGTAGGAGTTTGCTTGGAATAAATATTATGAATATGAGGAAATAGAATGGAACATTCATTTTTTTTTAATGAAATAAAAGTCGAGTATCGATTGTACTCAAATTTTAAGAAATTATAATAAAAGTTGTAGGGAACTAAGTAAACTTACATATTTTTGTTTTAATTCCTTCTTTTAAAAATCTCAAATATACAGGGAAAAAATGCATTATATTTATTTTCATTTCATCATTTTTTTTATGATATATTCATTCAATTTAACTAGATTGTTTTTATAAACTCTCCCACATGGAAAAGGATCTTCTTCCTTTGAATTTGATCTATTTTATATTTTAAATTAAAATCTTTTAAATCTAAAGGTATATAAATAGTTAAGTTATTTAAAATTTTAAATGATATTATAATATATACATAGTTATATTCAAGAATAAAATCTTAACCGTGAAACAAACACGGATCATTTCCAATGAAACGGATTGTCACTATTTTATAGTGAATTGGAACGGATCATCTTCCCTCCCACATGGTGTAATTGTTTGACGCATAAAAGAGGTAACACAACAAAGCTAGCTTGGAATGTACAATTTGCACGTGTAACTGGAAGCATAAAATGAATGGAGCCTGTTATCCACGGCGAGAGATGTTACGTTCACAACATTCTCACAACAAATTATAGGTAATTAGTTGTTATTAATTCTAATTTGAACTTTCTACTGAAATTACTTTTCTACCCCACCAATAAAAATCCGTAATAACCTGCTACATAAAATTTGTTGTAAAAATGTTATGAACATAGCATTTCTTTATCCAAAGTAGGGAAGTACTATTTTTTTTCCCTTAGAATAATGTATATTTTCTTTTGGTAATGAGATTTTTTTTTTGAAAGCCATAATCATGAGCCAACTGCGTAGACAGTTAAGGTCAATGCATGCCAATCATCTTTTACCATATTTATTAATGTTATCATTATTGATCATATCACATGCAAACAATAGGCCAATTTAGTTTTTTTTTTTTTTTTTTGAGAAACCAATTTAGTATTTTAGTGATTCATGAAGAGCTGGAAAGTAACAGGGACAGCCGGACAGGCCTCGAATATTCAGTAGAGAGTTCTAATTTTATTTATTTACTAGCATTATGCATGCCCGTGTGATGCATGGTTTAATCAAAATTCATACATAAATAATTTTTTTATTAATTTATTTAAAAATAAATAATAAAAATAAATAAATATTTTACTTTTAAGTTATATAATGAATGTATATTGTGTGAGACTTAAAATATCATAAAATATATATATATATAATTGAATGGAAGATGGTAGAAATACCTAAAAATATATATAAAATGATTTTCAATAATACATTGAACTATAAGGCTCAATTAATCACATGTATTCAAATGAGTAAAACTTGAATTTAATAATTAAAAACTATCGAAAGTAACAATTGAAATCATATTTAAGTGGAAACCTCCGCGACACTAACTGCCGCATGTAGTTTTGGTGTTGGCGTGTGAGTGTATTCTCTTATCTCATCCCCCTTCCCCTATATATGTGTGTGTGTGTTTCTCAAATAAATAAATAAAAATTACTAAATATATAAATTTTTGAAGTAGAGAGACTCACATGAGAATTTAATTTTTGTCCTTGAAAGCATGAGAGAAAACACTGAAACTTGAAGTTTAAGTCCTGTGAGTATAAACTCATAAAACGTATAATTTTATTAAAAAATTATAGCTAAATTAATTACAATTATATAATCAAAAGTAAAAATCATGCTACATGTTTGTATATATGCATGAAAAAAGAACTGAATTCAACAATTTTTTTTTTATAATACACGTTGCTAATTAAATAAGAATTAGATGGATCAGATGAAGAATTTGAATTGTAATTAAATTAAGATATTTATCTACTTAGAAATTATAAGAGAAGAAAAATTATATATATTTTTAAAAAATGATAAATGTTTTCTTTTACGTGTAGTGTAGTAATTAAATAAGGATTAGATAAATCGGGTGAAGAATTTGAATTGTAATTAAATTAAGATATTTATCAACTTAGAAATTATAGGAGAAGAAATTTTTTTTTTTTTTTTTTATAATACACGTTGCTGTTTTTTTTTTTTAATAATACACATTGCTACCTTTTTATATATATATATATATATAAATGTTTTCTTTTAAGTGTAGTATACTAATTAAATAAGGATTAGATGGATTAGATGAAAATTTTAAATTGTAATTAAATTAAGATATTTATCAACTTAGAGATTATAGGAAAGAAAAATTATATGTTTTAAAAAACCTAAAAATCTAAAAACAATTCTGCAATATGGTGCAGCTACTTGGCACAGCCATGGCTAGTATAGTAATAAAATAAGAATTAGATGGATCAGATGAAGAATTTGAATTGTAATTAAATTAAGATATTTATCTACTTAGAAATTATAGGAGAAGAAAAATTATATATATATTTTTTTTTTAAATTATAAATGTTTTCTTTTACGTGTAGTATAGTAATTAAATAAGGATTAGATAGATCAGATGAAGAATTTGAATTATAACTAAATTAATATATTTATCAACTTAGAAGTTATAGGAAATAAATTTTTTTTTTTAAATCTAAATATTTAAAAAAATTTCTGCAATATGGTGTAGCCACTTGGCGCAACCATGGCTTCTAAGCCCAACATTTATTATATAGTATATGATATGATTTTTTTTCTACAATATTCAGTACAGAGTTTTTCGGAGTCATAATAAGGGGATATAATTTTTTTTTTAAAAAGGGTATATATACTATTTCTAACACACAATAATAAGGAATGGAATCATTCATCCTACAGAGAGCATTGAGTTGTGTACGGTGGGTTCTCAATCTTCTTTTGATGAATGATCATAAAAGATAAGCAAATTAAACTCACGCACTATTTTATAACTAAAAATGTGAGTTCAACCCACAATTTTAAACACACATGTATGTAATAAGTTTTAACTAAAGGCCTCTTGACAATTAAACGTAATTATTAGCATATTTGGCTTTCTCAAAGAAGTGAACTTAAACTCAATCCACCAATTTTATCAATGAAAGTGAGCTTGACTTTCCCTAGCAAAGAAATTAAAATAACTAAATACTCTAATTTTGAGCAACAAAAAAAAAAAAAATAAATAAATAAATAAAACCTCTTCCGAACAACATATCAGGTGATAATGGACTATTCAATATTCATTCTAAGGAGCAAGGATGATAGTGCATTTAGTGCTGCCACTTCGGAGATCCACAACTTCGTTGTCACATATATGCCTAGCCCCCTTTGAATTGACACTTTACTGGTATTTCTGGATGATTACACAGATTGCATGAGCCTTTTTACATTAATTTTAACTTTGTTATAAAAGAAAATTGACCCTCTTAATTAAGGGGAACCCTCAATCAGGACAAGATAAGGCACCCAAAGGTATCAGAGCACTACGAGAGGATAGAGTGAAACGAAAGCACACAAAAAACATGCCAAATGATATATGGAGCTGGTTTTTTTCCCTAATTAATGTTTGGGTCAGATCCATATTGTGTGATTCTTAATCAACTAGATCTGCTTTTTTTTTTTTTTTTTTTTTTAAATTCTTGTTCTAGTATGTAGTATGTTGTGTTTTATTCTTTTGGGGTATGAATAATGATTGTCCCTTTTACTTTTCTAAATTATTTGTTTTTTTATTATTATTTATAAGTCCCACCAAATCATCAGTACATGGGAAGTCTATAAGCCATAAGGGCCAATAATTGGGCCTGTGGGAAACATGAATAAACTTACACTAAGGAAGCGTACAGTTGATAAATGTGTTGCTAACTTTATGTCTTATTCTTGCTATTTGTCGCAGGTGGAACCCACTAAAGTTGAGGAAGCTCTCCAGGATGAAAGCTGGGTTGAAGCTATACATGATGAACTGCTTCAGTTTCAAAGGAATGATGTCTGGACTCTAGTACCTAGACCGGAGGGTGAGCACATCATTGGCACAAAGTGGATATTCCGCAATAAGACTGATGATGAGGGTAATGTGATCTGCAACATGGCTCGTCTAGTAGCTCAAGGATACTCTTAAATGGAAGGAGTAGACTATGATGAGACATTTGCTCCAGTAGCCCATATGGAGTCCATCAGAATACTTCTAGCCCTGGCATGTCACTTGAATTTCAAGGTTTACCAAATGGACGTAAAGACTGCTTTCTTGAATGGGTTCCTTAAGGAAGATGTCTATGTGGCTCAACCAAAAGGATTCATTGATCCACACTTTCCAGATCATGTGTTGTACCTCAAGAAGGCACTCTATGGTTTAAAGCAAGCCCCTAGAGCTTGGTACGATCGGCTTACATAATACTTGGTTTCACATGGGTTCACAAGTGGAAAAGTTGATCAAACTCTCTTCATCAAAAGGGAAGACAACGAGTTGATAGTTGCTCAAGTCTATGTTGATGATATCATCTTTGGGTTAAAAAAAAAAAATCATTTATTGTTATTGTTATTGTTGTTAGTGTTGTTGATATTATTATTAGAGGGACATTTATTCTCCATCAATTATACTATTTTATTTGTGTTTATTTTTTCCATTTCAAAAGTTATTTTTTTTTTATATATAAAAAAGTAAAACATATTGCATTCTAAATGTATGTAATTTCAATTACTGATTCAAAAATTAAGAAGTATATACTATTCTATTTATAATCACAATTTTTTTTTTTTTTTTTTTTGAGAAACTATAATCACAAGTTAACTGGGGAATTGTGTTTATTACTATTGACCTACAAATTATAAAGCAAGATCATAAAGCAAAACTATTTATAATTATTCAAATGATTTTTTTTTTTTTTTGGGAGGGGTGTAGGGGAGCAAAAAGTTTTTTTCTCCAAAATGCCAAGCCTATTTATTTTTATTTATTATTATTATTATTATTATCATCATCATCATCATCATCATCATTATTTATAAAAAATAAAAAAACTTCATAAAAATTTCTTATTATTATTGTTATTATTATTAAAGAAATAAACCGACTTCATTAAAAATTAAGACATAAAGAGAAAATCAAATATAAGAAGAGAAGCACACTCCTTACGAATTGTTTTGGAAAAAATCCTCTATATTCTTGAGCTAGTATTATTTTGTATCTCTATCCACTATCCACTAAATCAAAATGATCACATTTCCAGTTGCTAAACCCCTATCAAACGAGCAATATATTATATATATATATATATAAAATAAAAAATAAAACATTATGTACGGTTGAGAGATTATTAATTACTCGTTTGAAGATACAATTACTATTAATTTGTCTACACAGCACAAAGTATACTTCTTTTTCTTTTCTTTTTTCATTTTTAGAATCAAGATATGTTATGTATGATTCATGATAAAATATGTAAAAGTCATTAATTTACAAATAGCTAAAAATCATAATAAATTCCATTAATATGATTAAATAATATTTTGAAAATAAAAATACCAATAAAAATATTAATAATTTTAACATTTAGGCCTATAGAGAGACCTAAATAGGGGCCCATATGGGCAACCCATTTCATTTGGGTTTTCTAACGTGCACATATGTAAGAGTACAGAATCCCTAAAGAAAAATATTCAAAATATACGTTCACATCCAAATAATTAGAGTATACGATTGCCTAAGGATTATTATATTCATTCTTTATTTTATTTTTAGTAATAATGATGATTTTTTTCAAAAATATTACGTTCAAACGGCTTATTTTGTTATGTTTATACATAACAATTATTATTATATAAATTCTCACAAATTTCAGTTATTATAAGTTTTTAAACTAGTATATTATAATAAACATAAGTCTATGCTTATTAAAATTGTTGTTATGGTTGTTGATTTTAATTCCCACTAATTTCATGCCAACTGTATTTATAATTTAAAATGATATCAATTATGCCAAGTATCATTTCATTTCTCATTTTGACCAAGTTTACATATACAAATTTGAGTGTATATTACTTCCAAATTATTTGAAACCATTTTATGTCAGTCTAAAACTACTTCTACTCCATTCAATGTAGATTTTATACCATGTTCTAAAAATAAGTTTAATTAATAGTGTATTTTATTTTTCTATAATATAGTACAAGATTTTTTTTTTTTTTAAGTGCAGCGCAGGAATATTTTAAGAGCTTACATTTCTATATAACACTAAAAACCTACATTAGAATGGGCATGTGTTGAATTCAATTATCAAACGCCTGTGAAGGCTTAATGGGGACTTTTCTCAGTCATATATCTTAAAGACATCAAGCCAGCCTTGAAAATTGGTCCTAAGAAAATCTATTTGAGATCCGTTTATTTTGCTGAAACTGAAATTTTTTTGCTAAAAGTACTGTAGATAAAAGTAAAAGTTAGCTGAAATAGTACAGTTAGACCTATAAATAGTACCAAAAAGTACAGTGGGGCCCATAAATAATAGCAAAAATAATCTAAATAGTAAAATAAGATAGCAAATTTCATTCCTGCCAAACGCACACAAAGCATTGATTAAATTATTCTACTGGCTACTATAGTGGCACAACAAAAGTAGAACTACACTTGATAAAGTAGAGCATCTTTTGGCTTTGGCCATTACAAAGAAGTTTAAAAATAAGTAATGCTACAAGAATCCCATTGAAAGGGCTTCTTAATTTGTATTAACCAAGAGAATCAAACTTGTCTTATTTGCCATTTAATAACACAGGAAAATGATAAATTTTGGACTTGAGAATTAATGTAAGTCCACTTCTGTTACCTGTCTAATGACAGCCTAGAAGTGGTTTCCTCCTCAATGTGCAATTATAAAGCTCATCATCCCATCCAGAGAACTCTTTGTACTTTATTTTTTTGGATGAGGGGGATTCATAAAGACATATAAATTGCATGGGTTTTACAGTGTCATCTCAATTTATTGGTGTAAGGGGAGGAAGTAACATTGGAACTATATTTCATTTATTATTTAAAAACATTTTAGTTGAATAGTTCTTAAAATCACATGATATCTAGGATGTCCTGAGTTTGAAATCTTTAACCAGCGTTATGGGACTATGTCCAAATGACAACTAAAATTAATAGTTCTCGCCATGAATTCCTTACTCATGATATCTATTATATTTTGGGAAGGGGTGGTGGGAGTGGGGACAGGTAGGTTGAATCAGCAACAACATTTAAGCACCTTATTTTGAATATGTGTGCATGGTAAAAGTAAGTATAATATTAAAATGACATATGTCATGTATAAGCTTGGCAATTCTACCAAGGTGAATACTAAAATATTAGGAGATGTTGCTATTGATAAATAAATAAATAAAACTACCTTCATGACTTTTGTGGAGTCGTTATATGGAAATGAAAAACTACCTCTTGGTCTATAAAAGGAGGAAGAAAATCTATAGAGAAGGCTTCTCATCCACAAATCAACACATTGTCTCTTCTTGGATTCTACATGCTGCATAATGCACATAATTTCTGTCATTTCTTCCTTTAGTAGAGAAATCACCGCAAATTATGTTTATTACTATTGGTTTACAAATTATAAAGCAATAATGTAAAGCAAAACTATTTATCATGATATTGCAAAAAAAAATTAATCACTAAATGGCATGACTATTTTTTCTTACTACTATTAAGGAAACAAACCTACTTTATAAAAAGTAAGGCATAAAGAGAATCAAATATAAGAAAAGAACTCACACCTTATGAGTTGTCTAGAAGGAAATTAATTTTTTATGTTCTTGAGATAGAAGTAAGAGAGACTAGATTTTTGTATGTCTCTATTGCAAAATTAATATTTCATACTTACAATAAGTGTGGAGAGCAATCTAACAAAATAAATCATATTTTTTTTGAAAACAAGATTTAATCTATATCTATAAGTAAACAACCACTAAAGAAAATTTGTAGCATCTTAAATAGATAAAAATTCCAAAAAAGTGTTGAAGAGGTATTTAGCACGTAATACTAATACTGATAAAAGAGTTATCTTTGTCCCTACCTTTGGACAAAAGATAACAAGTGACTTAACAAGTCTCTATACATTATTGTATTAAATCATCATATAACATGTCTTTTAAGAATATGAAAATATACATAAAATTGTTATGTTTATTTTTTTTTTAAAGTAGTTGTTATGATATATTTTTTTCAATATACATAAGGTTTAAACCATTAAATAATTTATGTTTGATACATTTATAGATATAATTATTATTTTTATTCGTTAAGTTACAATAAGTTTTTCTTTAAAAAATATTAATCACGTTTATGTTTATTAAAATTATTGTTATTGTGCTAAGAACGTTGTAGTTCAATCAATTGATACCGTCTGGTTTTTCCAATGGAGTCATTTAGGATTCAAATCCCCCCTCTTGAGTTGTAACTATCAAATTATAAATAAAATAAAAAACAAATATTGTTGTTGGTTTTATAGTTATTGTTATTTTTATTGTTGTTGTTGTTTTTAATTAGAGAAACATTAATGCTACATAAATTATACTATTTTTGTGTTTTTTTTCCATTTCAAAATTTAGTTATTTATATATAAAAAAAGTAAAAAGTAATTTCAATTTCTAAATCAAAAATTAACAAGTACAAAGATAATATATATATACACACACTATTCCACTTATAATCACATGTTAATTGGCGACTTGTGTTTATTACTATTGACCTACAAATTATAAAGCAAGATCATAAAGCAAAACTATTTATAATTATTCAAATGAGTTTTTTTTTGGGGGGGGGGGGGGTGTGGGTGAGCAAAAAAATTTTAATTTCCAAAAGCCCAAGCCTTTTTTTCTTCTTCTTCTTCTTATTATTAGGAAAATAAACAAACTTCATAAAAAAAAATTTATTATTATTATTATTATTAAAGAAATAAACCAACTTCATTAAAAATTAAGGCATATATATTAGAAGAGAAACTCAATTCTTTTTGGTTTTTGATTTTTTTTTTTTTAGAAACAGTTGAGAAGTTCATATTTGTTTAGGACTAGTGAGGAGTTATATGGAGATTTATTTGGTTTTTTTTTAATTTTGTTGAATTACTGTTTTAACCTTATTTTTTTATTTTTGTTTAGTAATAAGGACTATCTAATTAGATTAATGGTATTTTTGACAATTTCTGAAGTGATAACTAACTTTCTGAATCAATAACTAACTTCCTAAATCCTCTTAATATATTAAGATTAACTTGGATTATAATTGGGTTGCTTTTGAGTTGTGTTGATTTTCTATGTATGGTTGTGTAGAGTATTGAGTGTAAGAATACAAGGCATCCTCGCCATCATTATGATACTTTAGGAAAGGAATAGCATATTGAGAACTTGGATGAAATGTATGGCTCTATTGCAAAATGTAGATTTCATACTTACAAGAAGTGTGGAGAGCAATATAACAAAAATAAAGCATAATTTTTTTTTAAACAAGATTTAATTTATATCTATAAGTAAACAACCACTAAAGAAAATTTGTAGCATCTTGAATAGATAAAAATTCCAACAAAGTGTTGAAGAGGTATTTAGCACCTAATAAATAATACTGATAAAAGAGTTATCTTTGTCCCTACCTTTGGACAAAAGATAACAAGTGACTTAATTAGTCTCTATACAATATTGTATTAAATCATCATATGACATGTCTTGTAAAAATATGAAAATATACATAAAATTATATATTTTTTCAATATACATAAGGTTTAAACCATTAAATAATTTATGTTTGATACATTTATAGATATAACTATTATTTTTATTCTTTTAAAGTTAAGTTACAATAATTTTTTCTTTAAAATATATTAATCACGTTTATGTTTATTAAAATTACTGTTATTGTGCTAAGAACGTTGTAGTTCAACCAATTGATACAGTCTGGTTTTTCCAATGAAGTCGTCTAGGATTCAAATCCCCCCTCTTGAGTTGTAACTATCAAATTATAAATAAAATAAAATAAAAAAACAAATGTTGTTGTTGGTTTTATAGTTATTGTTATTGTTATAGTTATAGTTATTATTATTGTTGTTGTTGTTTTTAATTAGAGAAAAATTTATGCTGCATAAATTATACTATTTTTTGTGTTTTTTTTTTTTTCCATTTCAAAATTTTGTTATTTATATAAAAAAAAAAGTAAAAAGTAATTTCAATTTCTGATTCAAAAATTAACAAGTACAAAGATAATATACACACACACTATTCCACTTATAATCACATGTTAATTGGCAACTTGTGTTTATTACTATTGACCTACAAATTATAAAGCAAGATCATAAAGCAAAACTATTTATGATTATTCAAATGAGTTTTTTTTTGGGGGGGAAGGGGGGGTGGGGGAGCAAAAAAAATTTAATTTCCAAAAGCCCAAGCCTAATTTTTTCTTCTTCTTATTATTAAGGAAATAAACAAACTTCATTAAAAATTATTATTATTATTATTAAATAAATAAATAAACCAACTTCATTAAAAATTAAGGCATATATACTAGAAGAGAAACTCACTCTTTACAAGTTGTCTTGGAAGAAATTCTTTTTTGGTCCTGAGCTTACATAATTTCTTCTTCATCAATTAATGTATTTATAGACTTTTTCCATTTACTGAACCCCTATAAATGAGCAATATGTTATAAAATAACATTACATATGGCTGAAAGACTACTAATTAATTACTCATTTAAAGACACAATTACTATTAATCTATCCGCAAAATGCGAAGTATACTTTTATTGATTTATTTTTATTATTATTATAATTGAGATACGTTTATGTATTATTCATGATAAAATATGTAGAAAGCATTAATTTACTAATAGCTAAAAATAATAATAATTTCTATTAATATGATTAAATAATATTTTAACAATAAAATTAGTAAATTACCAATACAAATATTAATAATGTTAACATTTGAGCTCATAGAGAGGCCTAAATAGGGGCCCATATGAGCAGCCTATTGCGTTAGGGTTTTAACGTGCACATATATAAGAGTACACAATCCCTAATTAGAAAAATAATCAAAATATACGTTTACAAAATTTCTTACAAACTACTAATGTGGTAAATGATTATTGGTAAATGAAAAAAATAATGTTAATGGTAGACCTAGATGAAAACTAATAAAAAACTGGCAACATCAATAGTTTGTAAAAATGTTATAAAATAATTTGTGACTGTAACATTACTCTTATATAAATTCTCACAAAGTTCAGTTATTATAAGTCTTTAACTAGTAAGTTATAATAAACATAAGTCTATGCTTATTAAAATTGTTGTTATATTTGTTGATTTTAATTCCCACTAATTTCATGCCAACTGTATTCATAATTTAAAATGGCTTCAATTATGCCAAATATCATTTCATTTATCATTTTGACCAAGTTTACATATACAAATTTGAATATGTATTACTTCCAAATTATTTGAAACCATTTTAAGTCAATCTAAAACTACTTCTACTCCATTCAATGTAGATTTTATGTGAAACCACTTAATTATTTAAAACTAATCTGGATCTCTACCAAAAGCTATACCATGTTCTAAAAATTTAAGACACTCTCCTCTCTCTCGGTGTGTGTGTTAAAATATTTAGTATTCTAAAAAAAAAAGTTCTAAAAATGGGTTTAATTAATAGTGTATTTTATTTTTTATAATATAGCAGAAGAACTTTTTTTTTTTTAAGTGTAGCTCAAGAATATTTTTAAGAAATTACATTTCTATATAACACTAAAAGCCTATATTAGAATGCGCATGTGTTGAATTCAATTACCCAACGCCTGTGAAGGCTTAATTGGGACTTTTCTCAATCATGTATCTTCTTCTTCTTTTGATGAACCTCAATCATATATCTTAAAGACACCAAGCCAGCCTTGAACATTGGTCCTAAGAAAACACAGCATTGATTAAATTATTCTACTGGCTACTATAGCGGCACAACAAAAGGACAACTACACTTGACAGAGTAGAGCATCTGTTGGCTTTGGCCATTACAAAGAATTTTAAAAATAAGTCATGCTGCAAGAATCCCATTGAAAGGGCTTCTTAATTTGTATTAACTAAGGGAATCAAACTTGTCTTATTTGTCATTTAATAACATAGAAAAATGATAACTACCATTCAAGCTCATCATCTAAAAAGCTGATCAATAAAAAAAATTTAAAAAAAAGGCCAAGTTCCTAACATCAAAAGGCTGATGCAATTTTCATGAAACAGGAAGTCATAACATCAAGCTTAGTAGACCTCAACATGCCATTGTTTGTTCTTTTTGAGCTGTGAGAGCTTCTCTTCCCAATTCTCCCCTCGTTGGTCTGCAACTCTCTTAAGTGTTTCTTGGATCCCAGGCATCATTCCCTTAAGACCACAGAAATAAATGTGGGCACCAGTATCCAACAGTTTGAAAATTTCATCACTGTATTCCTCAATCTTGTCCTGAACATACATCTTGCCACCACTCTTACTCTTTTGCTCTCTACTAAGGGCCAGGTCATAGCGGAAGTTATCTGGATAGTCCTTAAGATACTTTTTAAATTCATCATCGTATAGGAGACTGTCAGAATTGGCAACCCCAAGGAACAGCCAAGCAAGACCATTGAACTTGAATGTAGGGACAGACTCCATGAACATACGACGAAGATAGCCTCTATATGGAGCAACGCCAGTTCCAGTAGCAATCATTATGTGGGTGGCATTTGGATTGTCTTCAGGCAAAAGCATTATCTTGCCAGAGGGACCTTCCATAAAATTCAGATAAGAGCAGATAAGAAGCCAAGTCTAGACCAAAATTACAATGAAAATCTATAATAAACCAAACACCAGAGAATTAACAACAACAAATAAATTTATCTATCCATTCCTCCAAATATGGTGATCATAGATAAAACAAATTGAGCCACAGTCTATCCTAACTAAACAAACATTAAGACACATACTGCTAAAGCAGCACCAGCTTGAACCTCTCACCCTCCACCTTGTTCATACAAAGGGAAGGAGGCATCATTTGAGCTAGAGCTCATTAACTGTAGAAAACATAAGCAAAACCTTAGGAAAATAAACCAAAAAAGGTTAGACAAAGCAATTTAACCATAAAAGAAAATTGGCTAAAATGCACTTTACACCCTCTAGAAATTTTAAATAAAAAGTTTTTGAAAAAAAAAAAAGTTTCACTTAGGGCAAGAACAAAATCCTTAGCATAAGGTAAAAAGTCTTCCCTTCAAATTGTACTCATTTATGTGCCAGATTTGGTTGGAAAAGGCAGGGAATGTTTTAAATATTTATGTTAATTATGAATAACATACTAGTTAAGCCCAATGATACATTGCTGTAGTTAACCTAAATAAAAGAAAATCTCCTTTCGCTGTAAAAAAAAAATTTGGCACATGATGTAAACCTCTTTCTTCCAAGGGGAAGGAAGAAAATATACTGAAATTTAAGCACATGCATGTTAAAATTACCAGTCAAATAAATTATATGAGAGTTTATATCATCATTCCTCCTGAGCTTCAAATGCTGATATCATCAAAAGCATCTAAATGTCAAAGTTTGATGAAAGAATCAATGGAACAGTAGATCCTGATCCACCAGTCTAAATTAAACAAACAATCCAGGCTATTGACCATCTGGACAGTAGCAACTAGTTATCTTGCCCACCTTTTACTACCTAAATTACCCCTATCAAATCATGAAACTGCATTAATAATTTGTTCATTTTATACAGCAGAAAAAAACCCTATATGGTGTTTAAAGTAGCAATGAAAGCACTTCTACCACATCCTAAACCACCAATATCGTGCCTTCTGTTGCACAAATTTCAATTGGGAACTTATATCAATCTGCTGATTCTCTGTTAATATCAGCTAATCAGTACATATGAAAAATTAATTATGAAAGATTTCGTGAACAAGTGATGTGATTCTTGACTACTTGAGTTCAAAAACATCAAATATGTTTATTATGTAAAGCACGCCCTACCTGTGACCCTAACTTTATCTCCAGGCTTTGAGTTGCATAAAAAATTGCTGCATACACCATTCTTGGAAGGATCCTCCTTCCCAGTCTCAGGGTCATAATAAACAGCACGACGAACGCAAAAGCTGGCTGTTTTGCCATCAAAAGTGTCTCCATACCTAGTGGAGGCAATTGAGTACAAACGAACATTGTGTGGACTCCCTGGTTTCTTTGGGTTTTCACCCTGTGGTGCAACGAAATGATTATATAGATTTTACAACGGAACACTTGTACTTCACAGATACAACTATTAGCATGGCAAGAACATTATTATAAATATATGGATAAAGATATGAATTGAGATCCTCCGTCAAATGGAATTGAACGCAAAAACTAGATTATTATTTTTAGTTTAATGCTCTTATCCTAGCCAGTAGCATGACAACATCATTTATAATGCTATAGATCTTGGTTATAATAAGCTTAGAAAGAGAACCTAAAACTCCAGAGAAGCACAATGCAAGAGGATAATGACCAGGTAACTAGTTACTTACAGGAGGAATTATACCATAACTCTGTCCTTCCCAGTATGGAACATTGCCACCATGATCAATCACAATATGGCAAGTCTCTCCAGGGGCTTTAGGGCCAACAATCCTCTCCACAGAAACAATGGTTGCTGTATAAGGTTCCTTAGGCTTGTGTATATTTAGTGGGGGCTCTTTAGCATCTTCAAGGTATAAAGGGGAAACATTAACTTTAGGTACACTAGCTTGTTGCACTGATTGGCATATTATGTGTCGATTTCTCAACCGTGCATTCTTCGTTTTTAAGTCCAATGATAAGGAAGGCGCCCATGATTTATCATGAAAGCTTATGCTATGAGTCTGCAACAAAATGAGGAGCAATTGCCTTGAGAAAATCATTAACCATAGACATTGCAGAGAAGCTCAATTTGTATACAGTAATCAGGTAAAATGAATTCTAATGTAAATTATATCATTCATATTTGTCTCAAAGAATCATGTAAACAATTATTAAAACTCTATATACATATACACTGAGGTATTGAGGACAATGCACAGGGATCACTACACTGAAAAGACAAATCAGATACCTATGACTTCAAATCCATAAGCTTCTTTCCTTTAGTTAAAATAAAATTTCATTACAGTGACTTCAATTCTTTTTCTTTTTTTTCATCCTTTTGCTGTTAAAGGAAATGGGGTTGTTTTAGTGGGAGCAATAGTTAGATAAAAAGACATACAATAAAGTGAGTGCTGGATTATGTTGTACGACTTGAGTAAAACCACAGTAGAAGAAAACAGTGTATTGTCAATTGCTTTGATCAAAGATTTTCTACAAAATATTTTTTGCCAAGGAAAATTAAGTGATTTTTCCACATGAAAGATAAAGTAAAAGATATAATCAGTTTTCTACAGGCTTCATTGTAAATAACCCATCAACACTATTACAGTTTCTAAAGAAGGGTAAAAGCTATCAATTCATCGAATTACCACCCATTCGAACAATTTGAGCCTATTGCAATTAAACTAAACCAAAACCCATGCTTCCAAAATTGAGAAAAATAATGAGAAAGCAATCACAAAGTTGGCTATCAGAACTCAAACTTCCACTACTTAAAACTCGTTCAAAGTAAAAAAATTAAAAAAAAAAAAGCTGACACTGAACACTTTTTCAGAAACTTTTACGATTTCTTTATTGGTTCTTTTGCATGAAAGTAATTGAAGAGAAGGATTTGGATTTCGATCTTTTAGTTCAATAGGGTCGAAATGAAACATAAAAAAGTAGTACAACTTTTTTCCAGTTGATCAAATTCACAAACGAATGTTAACTTAAAATAAGACTGCACAACTATTAAAACCAAAAGTAACCAAACAAGCCCATTAATTTATATGATCCATAACAACAACATCAAACAAAGAGGTAAGAACTAACAAAAACACTTAAACCATTTAATTATGGATTTAGAAAAGTATGCATTTTTAAGCACAAAATTAATCAGAGAAAAATAGAAAAGATTAAAAAAAAACCTTAAACACAGATCTCCTAGTGGACAAATCGCTTCCAACAGGAACAGTAACAGCAACCTGAAAAACAAACCCACACACCAAAAACATTAGTAAAACAAAGGTCAAAAAGTTATAAACCAAAAAGTACCCAAAAGACATAGACCCATGTTTTTGGTTTGGGTAATGAAAAAAAGGAAGAGAGAGACAGATAGATTGAAAGAAATGGGTAGTGAACCTGAGATGCGGCCAATTGAGCCATTGATGAGAGATCAATTTAGAGAGGTTTGAGAGAAAGCTGAGAGAACACCTTGAGAAAGAGAAGTGTTGTCAATAGTATTATAAGCTGACAACACTTCGAGGTGTGACTCTGTGAATGATCCTTTCGATACTGCCAAAGGACGCTCTCATTCAGAGTCATTCATATTATATATACTAAAAATTAAAAACTGTCCCTTTTCTTTTGCTGGCAAATTGTCTTCGGCTTTCAAAACCAGGCCGAGCTCTGTGACGCGGGCTTATGGGGGATTGGGCTCTGGAGTTTTAACTGCCTTTTAGGCCCGCATGGGTCCGCTGGGTGTTGTAGCATCGTGGGCTTGCTGCACCTGTGGCTGGGGTGCGATGATGTTGTAGTAATGGTCACCCACTTTTACTTTGCACAGTGGGAGTTTGTCGATCTTGTTGGATTATTAGAGGATCTTTCAAAACCGGACAGAACAGTGGGTCAGATTGGGTTCGGAGAACGGTTACAATCTGGTTTGTAAAACCCACAAAACAGGAAAACTCAAACCTTGGGTGGATTAGAAAAGGATGAGAGACCTTTCAAATTTCTTTAAAATGGTGACATGTCTTTTTTTTTTTTTCTTTTTTTTTAAGGGAATGTGTCCTTCTATCTTGAACGACTAAATTTCACACCACCTATGGTTAAGTTACGTTAATTGGGTTCTATGAGAGGGTAAATTTCATTAACATATCTTGAGGTTTATGCTAATATACCAACCAAGTCTAACACATTTCAAAACTAACATATCATGTTCCTAAAGCCAACTTAGTTCCTAAAACTGTTGAGAAAAAATAATTAAATGTTTAGGGGTCATATTGACTAGTTTGGAAAGTCTTAGACCTTATTAGCATTAGCCTAAATCTCAAGGTATGTTAGTAGAATTTACCATTTATAATAAAATAAAATAAAATAAAAAATCTCAAACTATGGGTGGTGTGGTTCGAAAATGCATTTTGTCATTGAAAAAGATCCAGCAGCTTTTCATATCTAATTGTTTGGAAAATGGAGAGTGAGTTAGTGAAACTGTGAAAGAAAGAGAGGTTGAAATTGGGTTTTCTCATCTATTTGTTACCACACTTTTTCACAATTATTCTATGTGGCATATTTTGATTGGCTATTGTCACTATCACATAAACCCACTATTTTTTTCACTACTCATAATCTACCACATAAGACAGTTGTAACAAAGTTTATGTAAAAATGTGTGGTACTAGCTCTTTTGGTTTTAGAACAATGAGATCGAAAAGTGAGAAGGTGAATGTGAAAGAAAGAAACGAGCAAGTGGAGGGGGTTTGCTTAGAGGGGAATGGGTTTATGGTTTTGCTAGATCTCTTGGGGTGACATCTAATATTTTGGCGGAATTGTGGCATTAAAGGATGAGCTTACTATTGCAGTATTGCCCCACAGCTTGGAATTAGATCCCTCTTTTTGTTTTGGTAAAGGGGAATTTAATTAAACAGAATCATGGATTACAAAGTCTTGGGTATGAAATACCCTAAGCATATGAAAATAATTGATACAAAATAGGAGGAGGGGGATGAGAATACAAAACAAAGTTATTACTAATGCTAGATCATCCCTTAGCCAAAAGATCCTCCCTTTTTGTGGAACTAGATAGATGTTATTGTAGAATTTCTTTTTAACTCGTCCTTGCAAAATTTTATGTTGGAACCTCTCCTTAATGACCTATTGAAGATATTCTCCAACATAATAGTCCAACACATATTCAGAGAAACTAATCGATGTGTTGATGCACTTGCTAGATTAGAGACTTCTCAATCTAGGTTCAAATCCCCCATTTCCCCTCTTGTGATAAGCAAAATGAATAAAAAATAGTAATAAAAATCAAGAAAGATAAAATAAAAGTAACACCCTTGGGTTTTAAGTGTTGTTACCAAAAATAAGAGAAGATTTATGATACTTTTCTAGATTTTTGAGGGAGAGAAAATCTAGGGGCTCAACAAAATCTCAAATCCTCTTTTCTCACTTGCTAGATGAAGCCAAGGAGATAGCAAAGCGGTTGGAAGAAGTTGAGTTCAATCATGTCCAAAGACAGGCCAACAAGGCATTCCACAATATTGCTAGACAAGCGAGACATGTTAGCGAGTTTTCGATGTGGATAGAAGATGTTCCTCCACACCTATTTTCTGTAATTGAAGTTGATTCAACTTATCATCAATAAAATTACAATGTTCCTTCTCAAAAAAAAAAAATTTTAAAAATTAAAAGTGTAAACAGTGTAATACATGATCTATACATAAACGTTTTAATGGCAAGTCTTGACAGATATTAATAGGATAGATTTATGTGAATAGAATTTCATTCATTTTACATTACAAGTTGATAAATGGAGTTTATCCTATACGACTGGTAGAAAATATATATATAATTAACCCTTTTATCATTTTAATATATATAATTAACCCTTTTATCATTTTAATATATATATTTATATATATATATTTTATTAAGGTGAGTTCTTTTTAAATATGGAAACCAAGAAAACTAAACAAAACTTTTTAATGTTTTTTCATGTCATTCTAATAGATATAAATTTGTACAATAAATGTATTAGTGAGATTTTATTATTAATTAATAATAGTAGAGAGTTCATGGGATAACTTGAAAATTCGGTGGATAATTACTTTTAACCGTTTACTGTCTTGGCTTAAATGCTGTAAGCAGTAAGCACCTTATTATTATTATTATTATTATTAGAAACAAACACACACATACAAGAGAGAGGGAAAGAGGTTCTAACACAAAAACACTTTATTATTTTGGTATTTACATATAAGGAAAAACTTGTTTCTTATGTTATTCTTTTAAAATTCAGTCATATAACTTTTTTCTAATGAGATGGAAGTGTATTTTTAGTTAAGTACAACCACATGGCTGAATCTTAAACAGTGAACCTGAGGAACAACACTAAGTACTATACCCAAATTTTACTCTTACATATATGTGATTTGGATGTTGTAGGCATGATATGTTGGGTAGACAATGAGGAGATTTATGATATTTTCCCAAACATGATAGTGAAGTGGGAAAGAAAATGACAGTATACGTGAAACATTGAAGTGTAAAAAACATGGAAGAATTTGTCAATTATGAAATTCTTATTCATACACAAAAAAAAAAAAAAAAAAAACTAAAATTTGTCAAGAAGGTGACCGCTGAATAATTTGAGAGATTTGACTCTATGTATACTGCGATCTCCAATCTCTTTAATTTTTGTAACATCACAAATAATTTGATTAAAAAAAATTGTAAAACTAAAATTTTGAGTTTTATCCTCATGTCAAAATGAATCTTAAATAGATGCCTAAAAATGTTTGCATTATTCCTTTGACAAAAATCATTTGGTGACATTGAGTTGCCTCTAGGATAAGGTTTCAAGTGAGGCTAACCATTTTTAGAACTATCATCTTCTTCTTCTTCTTCTTCCTTTTTTTTTTTTTAGAAAGTTAGCTAGAAACACCTTGTTTATAGATTCTATAAAATTGCTGATTACTATTGAGTGTTGGGGAATTTAAAATTTTGGATATTTGGGAATTAAGATATAGACACTTCACAACAAGTCTAGCTACCAACAATGGCAATATTTTGGAAAATGACACAAATTATATTTGTGCCACTGGACTTTTAGGTGGATGATTAAGGGGTTGTTTGGATTTTTTTTTTTCATCACTCATCACTCCTTACTCAATTTTCGTCACTCATCACTTAAAATACCACATCACTCTACACAAAGTCTGTTTGGCACCATCACTCAACTTATTATCACTCAAAGTTTTCAACTATTTGTGAGCCTCATACCTATAACTTGGTGCAACTTTTACCCTTTTTTTTTTTCTTCAACCCCCAGTACCCAAACTCACCGAATCCAGTGAAAAAAAAACCCAAAAACCCGAACCCAGTGAAAAAAAAAAAAAAAAAAACACTTAATGAAGAAGACCAAGACTCAGCGTGAAAGGGAAAAGAAAAAAAAAAGGAAGAAGAAGAAGCCACCTAATGTGAAAGGAAAAAGAAAAAGAAAAAAAAAAAAAAGATGAAGACACTGAACCTAGTGAAGAAAAGAAAAAAAAAGGGTCAAAAGTTGCGGTTGACTCTGACCGTGAGACCCACTATGTAGTTTTAATTATGAAATTGCCATTGAAAACAGAGTTATGGAAACTGAAAACACCTAAAATGTGTTTTTAATTTCTATAACTCATCACTCAAAAATTAGAGAATTGAGTGACGGAAACAAAAACTGGAAACAACTGAAAACAAAAACCAAACGGACTCTCAGCAATGGGTCCCACCATTTTTGAGTTATGAGTGATGGAAACAAAGTTATGAGTTATGGAAACATGAAATCCAAACACCCCCTAAGGAAGCCAGAAACATGTGGAGAAAATTATTTGGTACTTTTGGAAGGTTTAGTAATTGGATTAAGAAAATGCTTGCTACTAAGGTTCAGGGGATTCTAGCATTTTGCCCTTATTTTTTAAAAAATTTAGTAATATGTCCCTGTTTTGAAACTATTTAGGTCCATGTCCCTATTTCGAAACTTGATTTTCTCAAAATCGAGTTTTAATGTAAAACTCGATTTGTAGAAAATCAAGTATGGGACGATCAAAAAAAAAAAAAAAAAAACTTGCATGGAACTCGAGTTCCATTTAAAACGCCATTATAGGACTCCCTGAACGCAGCTATAGGTATGGGGCGATCAAACTTAAAAAAAAAATAAATAAATAAAAAAAAAAAAAAAAAACTTGCATGGAACTCGAGTTCCATTTAAAATGCCGCTATAGGACTCCCTGAACGCAACTATAGGTATGGGGCGATCAAACTTAAAAAAAAAAAAAAAAAAAAAAAAAAATTGTATGGAACTCGAGTTCATGGAGCTCGAGTTCCATTTAAAATGCCACTATAAGACTCCCTGAACGCAGCTATAGGTATAGAACTCGAGTTCCATAAGCTCAAGTTCCACAAATTTTTTTTTTTTTTTAAAGGTTTCATTTGGCATAACTCGATTTTAAACCAATCGAGTTTCAAAACAGGAGCATAAACCTAAATAGTTTCAAAATAGGGACATATTGCTAATTTTTTTTAAAAATAAGGGCAAAATGCTAGAATTCCCCTAAGGTTCACCCTCTCCCTTCCTCTTGGTTGTTTGGGAAACCATGAACCTTTAACAATACACCTGTCGATGCATTAGTAAAAAATGACTTCTTCTTTTTTTTTGCAAAGATGGAATTTAAGCTCACAGTACTACATTAGAACCTGTATTCTTACTCTTTGGATGATAATAATAACAATAATAATAATAATAATAATAATAATAATAATAATAATAATAATAGGAAAGGACTCTATCAATGGCTACCTCTATGAAAGGTCCAATAATGCTACAAACACGACAAAGTTCAAAATTATTGAGATGATATTTTATGATTAATACAATATCACTTTCACATTAGATTATAATTAACATTACTTTTCTTGTGCTCCAATCACCTTAGTAATTGTGAAAATTTTTGTCTTTAGAGTGTATTTGGCATGATCAAGCTTATAAGCTCAGTTTTTAACTTTTAACTTTTATGTACAGCTTTTTAAAACCTCACTTTTTCCTGTCTTTTCTCACATTTTCAAATTTTTTTAAGGTATAAGCATACTTTAGCACACTTTCAGCAAAAAATTTTTAGTTTTAGCTAAATAAGCTATTCCCAAATAGAGCCTTAACCTCCTAAGAATTTAAGGATTTGAAGGTGAAATTATAATGAAAATAATATTTTGGTTATAATAAAACTTAGAATTTAGAATATGTTGGATATAATGTAATGATAGTTGTACGTGATATGATATGATATGATTTAGATATAAATTAATTAAAATTATTTTAGTGTTTCAGTGCTGACAATAATTGATTATCATATAATTTCACAATTATATAATAATTAACCCTTTCTTACTTGTTGATGATGTCACCATGTGGTCCATAAGTTGTTCCTTATTCATTTGTCTTTCCAATTATTTTTATTTATTTAAATTAGATCACTATGTTTTGAACTATGTTATTCATATATTTATTGAATTACTTGATGATTTATTTATTTTTCGTTGTATAATTTATTTCCCTATAATTTGGGTTTTAGAATAATTTGGAGATTTCTTTCCCTTTGTCTATATTAGTGGTTTATGGGGCATTATGATTTGGAAATTCAATCTGCCCATGTTTTGTGCAAACAATTCTTAAAGTTCAATTATTTATGAAAATAATTTTTATTTGTTAATTTCTCAAAATATACAAGTTGAAACTACATCCCAATGGTGGAAGTTATGGTTTATTGTTCTTTTTAGTTTTGCAGAATCACTAACCATAAAAATTCTTCAAATCAACTAAAAATAAAAATCTTCTTCTTCATGTGGGTGTTGGAAACTCAACCCACTTTACTAATATCAATATTGAACTAAATTATAATATGTCTCTCATGTTTTCAAAGGGGAGGCTTTAGGGCCTTGGATTAAAACCATGGACATGTATTTTGTTCAATTTTGAGTTTGTTAAGTTATTATATTATTTAATTGTGTAGTTTATATTTTTTGATTGGGTTTTGTGTAAAAATAAGAACTAGGATGTTGGATGTATTGTTAAATGGTTGGTAAAATAGATAAAGTAGTATTTGAGCATGTAAAATAGGTCTTTTTTTATATCCTCAGATGTGAATGCTCTTATAGTTGCTAAAAGCCTTTCTAATTAATATTCTCATTGACTTTATTGCATTTTTGTGTTTCAATTCCGTTGTCATTATGAGAAATGAGAGGCCAATAATATCTCTAATGGATAACCCAATTATTGATATCATACCACCTAGATCAAGTGTTTTACATTTTCAGTTGCCACTTGTTATATTTATTTATATGTTTATGTTTATGTTTATGTTTATGTTTATAAAGTTTTATAGAAATATTGTAATTAAAACATATGGTTTTCTACCTTTGTAACCCATTAGGATTTGTTAAATGGCAAATGAAAAGCAAAGTTGATATGTTAGAATTGATTAAGCATCTTATTAAAATATAACAACACAAAATTTAGATATGAAAAAATAAGAAGCCGTTGAGCATAGATATAGTACAGGTGTAAGTTAATTTTTCTTTACCTTAGGATTTAAGTATTTGGCTTCCATACAAATTTGTGTATTCTAGTATATCCAAGCCTACGAAGGTAATAGGTCCAAAATTTATAAGGTGTTAAAAAATGGTCGGAATTTTAACAGAAGTAACCTTAAGTAAAGGCCGTAATATCCCATTTTACAATAGCTGTAAGGGTTTGTCTTGCAAAGACTCTTCTTTCACAATATCCAATATATTTTTAAGGAAAAACTTTAATATTAAACATAACTCTATATAAGTGAGTTGCCTTTCCAAATATCCTTTCTCTACATTGTTTGTGGATTTCTTAGGTAAAATCCTTAATATTATGTTTTAGACTTTGTCTTAATAAGAGTTTTGGTTTTAATATGGCTCCTATGTGAATTTCAAAATTAACTAAATTTAAAATGTACTCATTAGGAGATTATTTAATCAATATAGGTTAATGCTTAGTAGATTTAACAATAAATGAAAGTTCTAAAAGAAAAAGGCATAGACTTCAAACAATTAATGATTTATTGGAGCAAGCATTCATTTGTTATTTGTTGGTGGAATTGATAGAACACATTAGTTCATATGGTAAGTTCTAAATCATTGCCAAACACTGTATTCATTCGAATTTGAGCAAATAAAAAAATAAGGTCAAATATCTTAAAGAAATGGAACTCTTTTGAAAGGTTTGTTGTCTCTCATATTTATGGTATAAAATTGTTTTATACATTAAAAACATAAGAGGAATTAAGTGTAAACACCTTAATGATTTCATATATTGGTTATAGAAATTTTAATATATTTTCATGCTTCTATTTGAATAAAAAATAACATATGTTTGTAAGCGGAAAAAAGAAATCAATGTTTATGGTTATGGTTATGAAACTTTTGTTTAAAATTTTTTTTAAAAAAATAGTTTTAATTTTCTACATTTTGAACCCATTAGGATTTTTGAAAATGTATATGAAAAATAAACTTTTCTTTTTTTTAGAATTCATTTGGCAAGTTAGCCAAAAAAGAAAAAAGAAAAGATATGAACATAAAATTCACATATTTGAAAAATGAAAAGCCTTTAAGCATAGACATTTCATGTGTAACTTAATTTTTTTATTATTTACCTTACCTTTAAAGTCTTTGAGTTTCAAACCATTTCAATGTTGGAGCAATTATGACAATGAAGCTTGGGAGCAAGCATTGGTTGTTTGGTTGCATGAGGACTCATATTTCTCTTTTTAACCATTGTAGAAACCCCCTAAGTGCCCATGGCCACATCTTTGGTTGGCACAATTTTGATTCACTTGGGTGAGGAAGGAATGGAATCAGATAAGGCTTGCTAATGGTTTTGGGTAACGTTCCTTACCAATGCACTTAAAAATCTCTACTACAAAAGCAATGAATAAGGTATCAAGTAAAAGGGAGACAAAAAAATTGGCGAATCCACCTTTCAAGCCAAGGCTTGAGGCTAAATAAATAAAAGCTCAAGCTCTCAAGTGTGATGAGGTAGTCAAAGTTAGTCACACCATACAATAAGAGTGGTATGGTGATTTGATCATATTATATGCGTTTACAAATTTGAAAATTGCATGCTATAGTGACTGATATAGATAGACATGTTCTAGTGGGGTAATAAGGGGGAATCAAGAAAAATTCATTGGGTAGGATGGGAAAAGTTTTGCTTGCCAAAATGCCGAGGGGGATTGGGTTTTAAGGACATTGAAAATTTCATTTTAGCTTTGTTGGGTAAACAAGTGTGGAGGCTCCTTCATAATGCTGATTCACTCTTTTACACAGTTTTCAAATCCAAATACTTCACCAATTGCTCGATCTTGGATGATGAAGTGAAGCTAAAAGGCTCGTATGCCTGGCAAAGCATTTTGAAAGCTAGGCAGGTTGTGATTTTGGGTTCAAGGTGGAGAATTGGTAATGGTAGATCAGTGATTATTCGGAAGGACAAATGGCTTCCAAATCAACACACTAGCCGCATCATTTCACCTCAGAAAAATTTGCCAAGCAATACATGGGTTTGTGCTCTTATTGATGAAGAAAATTCCTGTTGGCTAGAGGATCAGATACATGATGAATTTCTCCCTCATGAAGCGAGTTCAATCCTCGGTTTGCCCTTCAGTCATTGCAGAACTACTGACAAACTGATCTAGTCAGCCAATAAAAATGGCATTTATTCAACCAAAATAGCTTATCAGCTCCTCGGTAATGCGGAAAAAAATGCTGAATCGAGCTCCTCAAATCCGAATGCTTACAAGTCTTTTTGGTAGCAAGTTTGGTCACCCAACGTCCCAAGCAAAATTCGACATTTCATTTGGAGGGTGATGAGTAGCGCATAAATGGTCGTCCTTACTTGCAAACTGTCCATAATAATGATGACTAAGAGTATGGACAAGCGTAAGTGCATTAATTCCAAACAACATTCAATGACTAAGTGACAAATGGGCACGAAACCGTTACTGTCATCTAATGATGTGTATTTAAATGGCCGTTATGAACGGAAAAAGGCTGGGATTAAGTGGTCATCATTGAGCCATAAATCCTCCAGTTGTGGTATAACGTAAGACTGAGCATTTACTCACACAGAGGCTATATAAAGCCAGGAAAGACAGGTAAATGATTCAAATTGAACACACACACAAATTGCTTTACAGATTACTTATTTCTAAAGAGTTTAAGCTAATTGAAGCATCGAAGGGTCACTCAACGTCCCCAGCAAAATTTGACATTTCATTTGGAGGCTGATGAGTAGCGCATAAATGGTCGTCCTTACTTGCAAACCGTCCATAATAATGATGACTAAGAGTATGGACGAGCGTAAGTGCATTAATTCCAGACAACATTCAATGACTAAGTGACAAATGGGCACGAAACTGTTACTGTCATCTAATGATGTGCATTTAAATGGCCGTTATGAACGGAAAAAGGCTAGGATTAAGTGGTCATCATTGAGCCATAAATCCTCCAGCTGTGGTATAACGTAAAACTGAGCATTTACTCACACAGAGGCTATATAAAGCCAGGAAAGACAGGTAAATGATTCATAATTACACACACACAAATTGCTTTACAGATTACTTAGATGAAGTCAAAAACGCCATGAAAGGTAAAAAAGCAGTAAATCTTGATGGCATGATCAAGAAGATAGACTCACCCTTCACTACCAGCGTTTTGGAGTGTCCCTTGCCTCCCAAGTTTCGTTCTCCTCAACTGGAAGTTTACGACGAC
Organism: Notholithocarpus densiflorus; assembly: GCA_030021035.2. Lineage (NCBI taxonomy): Eukaryota > Viridiplantae > Streptophyta > Magnoliopsida > Fagales > Fagaceae > Notholithocarpus > Notholithocarpus densiflorus. The sequence goes on along the minus strand of JARYZH020000312.1, from coordinate 176,609 downwards.
ACTAAGGATCCCCTGGATCACATAGGGCATTCAAGACGATATTAAACCTCCAGCAAACCCCAGATGAAGTCATTTATAGGTCATTCCCGGCAACCCTTAGAGGAGCAGCAAGGGTATGGTTCAATAAGCTACCCGCGGTGTCTATTGCAAATTTTGACCAGCTGAGCGACTCTTTTGTTCGTCATTTCATTGGGGGGTCAACGCCATAAGAGGCCCACCTTTTATCTACTAACTATGAAGCAACAGGAAGAGGAAACCCTGAGAGAGTATGTAAAACACTTCAACAAAGCAGTATTGAAAATTGACAAAGCAGATGATTATGTGATAATGACGACCTTCCAAGCAAGGTTGAACAATCTTGACATCGTCTTCTCTCTAGGGAAGACCCCTCCAACCTCGATGATGGATTTGTTGTTCCAAACTCAAAAGTATATGAATGGAGAAGATGCACTGACTGCAAAAGGGCTGACGGGCAAACGAAAGAAGGAAGAAAGCGCTGAGTCCCAGGGCAAGAAAAGGTATCGCAAAGATAATCTCTCGGAAGCCAAGGCTAGCAAAAGTGGTCCAGAGACATCATCAAAGAAAAAACTGAATTTCACTCATTTGCTGATGCCCGTGGACAAAATCCTCATGCAGATAAAGGACGACCCTGCACTGAAATGGCCCAAACCATTGAGCTCATCCTCGAAGCGGAGAAATTCAAAGAAATATTACCGTTTCCACAAGGATCATGGTCATTATACTAACAAATGCCGAGATTTGAAAGAACAGATAGAGGAGTTGATCCAGAGGGGGAAACTCCAAAAATTTATCAAAAAAGATTATCAGGCTCGCCACCGGACAGAAGAGAAGTCTACTGATGACCACAAGGAAGAAGATCGGGACAATCCTAAACAGATCGTGGGAGAAATAAGGACGATCACTGGAGGACCGGTTGTTGGGGGATCATACAAGTCCTTGAGAAAGGCAGTCCAAAGATAAATTAACAGTATTCATGTCAAACACCCAATAGCAAAACATCATCGTACCAAGAATGATGACATTATTTTTTCTGAGTGAGATGCAAAGGGAATCAAGCAGCCACACGATGACCCCCTCGTTATTATGCTAACCATTGAAGGGTACAACACCTGAAGAATATTAGTGGACAACGAAAGCTCGACAGATGTAATGTACATGACGGCATTCCAACAGATGAAGTTGGATCCAAAACACCTCAAACCCTTCGGATCTCCATTAGTCAGTTTCAGTGGGGACCGCGTTTATCCAAAGAGCATCATTTCACTACAGATTACAGTAGGGACTTACCCAGCCCAGGTGACAAGAGAGGTAGACTTTCTAATCGTTGACTGCCCTTCGTCTTATAATGTGATTCTTGGATGACTAACCCTTAATCGCCTCAATGCTGCAACTTCCACATACTGCTTGAAAGTAAAATTCCGAACTCCCCACGGTATTGGAGAAATCTGTGGAGACCAACTTTTAGCCAGGAAATGTTACCAGGCAGTCCTGGCATCCAGAGAGAATCACACTTGGATGGTAGAGGAGGAACCACCCAAGCCCATGGAAGAGGCGGAAAATATAGAGCTGGTGAAAGGAGACCCTTCCAAAATTACCAAGGTAGGAAAAGAGCTCCAACAGTCCTTTAAAGGACAAGCTGATGAAATTTTTGAAAAAGAATCTGGATGTCTTTCCATGGAGCCATGAAGATATGCCAGGGATTGACGGACAAGTGATAGAGCACAGTTTTAATGTCGACCCAATGAAGAAGCCCATCTAATAAAAGAGACAAATGTTCACCCCAGAGCGGGATAAAGTAGTTATGGAAGAGGTGGAAAAGCTCTTGACCGCAGGATTTATTGGAGAGGTTTACTATCCCGAATGGCTTGCCAATGTTGTCATGGTAAAAAAGTCCAACGGAAAGTCGAGAATGTATGTAGACTTCACAGACTTAAACAATGCATACCCCAAAGATAGTTTTCTTTTTCCCAAAATTGACCAGCTTGTTGATTCAACAGCTGGTCATGAACTGCTAACCTTCATGGATGCTTTTTCATGTTATAACGAGATCCTAATGAAGAAGGAAGATCAGGAGAAAACTGCGTTCGTCACTAGCCAGGGCCTATATTACTATAACGTCATGCCATTTGAACTGAAGAACGCAGGTGTCACGTACCAAAGATTAGTAAACCAGATGTTCAGCAAGCAAATAGGCAGGAATATGGAGATCTATGTGGACGACATGCTCGTGAAAAGCAAAGAAGCCAAAACCCACCTTGAAGACCTCCAAGAGATGTTCGATACTTTGAGAATGTATAGAATGAAGCTCAACCCTACGAAGTGTGTTTTTGGCGTCTTGTCAGGAAAATTCATCGGTTTCATGGTATCTCAGCGAGGAATTGAAGCAAATCCAGAGAAGGTTAGAGCCATACTTGACATGACTTCTCTTAGGACGGTCAAGGAGGTGCAAAGGCTGACAAGACGAGTGGCAGCATTAAACAGGTTCGTCTCGAAGGCCACTGATAAGTGTCTCTCCTTCTTTAAAACTCTTAAGCAGGCTTTCCAATGGATGGACGAGTGTGAGGCAGCCTTTCAGAATCTCAAAGAGTACCTAGCCAAGCCTCCACTATTGAGCCCGTCAATGGAAGGAGAAGATCTGTTTTTGTATCTAGTTGTGTCACAAACAGCCGTTAGCTCGGCGTTGATCCGTGAAGAATCCAAGGTGCAACGACCCGTGTACTACACAAGTCAGGCTTTTTAGGGTGCCGAAACGAAGTACCCATGAATAGAGAAGATGGCCTTCTCATGTGTACTACACAAGTCAGGCTTTTTAGGGTGCCGAAACGAAGTACCCACGAATAGAGAAGATGGCCTTCTCATTAATTGTCTCTTCAAGGAAGCTTCGTCCATACTTCCAAGCCCATGCCATCATGGTAATGACGGATCAATCAATCTGAAAAGCAATGAGCAAACCAAATGCAATAGGGCGCATAGTCCAATGGGTTGTTAAGCTAAGCTAGTTTGATGTTGAATACAAGCCAATAACAGCGATCAAAGCCCAGGCCTTAGCAAATTTTATTGTTGAATTCGCTTTTCTAGACCTAGATCAAGAAGCAGAGTATTGGTCGATCTGCGCAGATGGCTCGTCTGTTGCAAGGCTCAAAGGTGTCGGTATCATTATGACATCACCCGAGAAGGACGTCCTTAAGTATGAAGTTCAACTCCAATTTCCAGCGACGAACAACGAAGCAGAGTATGAAGCGGTCCTTGCTAGCCTGAGAATTGCAAAAGCCTTGGGAATCAAGAATTTGAAGTTGAGAACTGATTCTAAGCTAATTGTTAGGCAAATAACCAACGAATACGAAGCAAAGGAAGAAATAATAAAGAGGTATCTCAAGCTAACAACTCAACTCATTAATGAATTTGATGATGTCAAATTCGAGCAAATCCCACAGGAAACAACTCAGCTTGGCCTTAACTGAAGATGCCTTAGCAACGACAGGTTGTTCATAGAGGTCTAGAAAATCCCTAGTATCGATGGATTGCAAACCTTCTCAGTCCAGCAACCAAGCACCTGGATGTACCCAATCCTTTCTTACATCAGAGACAGCCAGCTCCCATCTGACCCGTCAGAAGCAAAAAAGGTTAGAGTCAAAGCAGCTAGATTCAATGTCGTGAACGGTGAACTTTACAAGAGAGGATTTTCGCTACCATACCTGAAATGCCTGATTCTTGGTGAACTTTACAAGAGAGGATTTTCGCTATCATACCTAAAATGCCTGATTCTTGAAGAAGCAATGTATGTGTTGCGAGAAATCCATGAAGGTGTATATGGTAACCATTTAGGACCTTAATCTTTGGTGGGAAAGATGGTTGGCCAACTATGCAAAAAGACAATTGAACTTGTCAAAAAATGCGATTAGTGTCAACAGTTTGGAAATGTACTGCACATTCTTAAAGAACTACTGACGAGCATCTCCTCACCTTGGCCATTCTCCACCTAGGGGATTGACATCGTTGGTCTACTCACTCGAGGAAGAAACTAGTTAAGTTCCTACTTGTCGCTATTGATTACTTCACCAAATGGGTTGAAGCAGAACCATTGGTAGTAATTACTGAAGGCAAGATATAGAGCTTCGTCTGGAAGAACATTGTTTGTAGGTTTGGAATCCCAAAGACAATCATCTTTGATAATGGTCGACAGTTTGATAGCCAAAAATTTAGGGAATTTTGTGCAGAGCTAGGAATAAAAACCCACTATTCATCACTTGGGCACCCACAGGCTAACGGGCAGACAAAGGTAGCAAATCATACTTTGCTCAAACTCATCAAAGCACTACTTAAGGGGGCAAAGGGTGCATGGCCAGAGGAGTTACCAGGGGTACTATGGGCTTATTAGACAACTGCAAGAACACCAATAGGAGAAACACCATTCAAGTTGGCTTTCGGTACAGAAGCAATTATTCCTGTTGAAGTGAGAGTGTCTAGTCTTAGGCGAGCTCATTATGATGAAGGTTCAAACAATGACGAGCTGAGACTTAACTTGGATTGTTTACCTGAAGTTAGAGACGAGGCAGCCTTGAGAATGGCTCAGTATTAACAGAAGATGGCAAAGTACCACAATTAGATGGTAAAGCTTAGAAGGTTCAACCCCAATGATATGGTACTGCGAAAAGTCTCAGAAGCCACTAGGGACCCAGCCCAAGGGAAGTTAGGCCTTACTTGGGAAGGTCCATATAAGGTCGTTCGTTACTCAAGAAGAGGAAGCTGCTACTTGAAGGACCTCAACGGCAATCTATTGCCACGTCCCTAGAATGTGGAACATCTTAAGAAGTACTACCAGTAAGAAGTACTTGGATTAATAAGCTCCGTTTCTAGCAGTACCTCGCCTGACGATGCATCAGATAAGCGAGATTTCATTGTTTTCTTTTTCCTTTAAGCATTTTTCCTTTCAAGTATTTTGGTCAAGATATTTTGGCGTAAATGCACTTTTGGTCCCTACATTTTGGGCCATTTCTTGATTTGGTTCCTAAACTGATTTTGCTCCTAGGTCAGTCCCTAAAATTAGAAAATCGATTTTATTTTGGTCCCTACTGTCAACCCACTAACAAAAAATGCATAAGTAGCAGACGGAATACACTGTTTGCTGACGTGGCTAATAAAATAATAATAATAAAAATTATATTTAGCAGTTTCTAAATGCCACATCAGCATTTAAATTAATAAAAGAACGCCAGCTCAAAAAATTTAAACTAAACTAAAAAAACAAACCCAAAATCTAATTTCATTATTTTTTTAATAAGAAAATAAAAACATGTTTTTCATGTTCTTCCTGTTCTTCCCAAATCCAAGAAATAAACCCAGCACCTAAACCAATATATGACAAACCCCAAATCTAAATCTAGCAACCAAATCGTTTAAAAAAAAATCCAGTAACCAAATCTTATCTTTATCAAATCCAGAAAAACAAGAAATAAATCGAAGAATCCAACAGTGCATGTCGAAGAGAACAAGAGCAAACCCAAAATCAAACTTCACATTCTCACAATCAAACCCAGAACAAGAGCAAGAATACCCAGCAAACTTACCATCGATTAAGAGCAAGTCAAACCCAACCAAACAAACCCATCTCTTAGCAACCAAACACGGCAACAAGTAACAACAAACTCAAAGAAAAATTCTATGGTTTTTGGGTTTGGAGCAGACCTGAGTTTTTGGGTTTGGAGCAGATCCAACAGCATCATTTCTACCTCCTCAAATCCAACGAAACCGTTTCCCACCACCAACCCTAACCCCACCAAAACAACGCCGTCAAACCCCACCGTTTCTGCCTCCTCAGCCACTCCGTCAAACTCCACTGTTTCTGCCTCCTCGGCCATTTCGTCAAACGACGCTGTCCTGACAAACGACTACCTCCTCGTTGTCATCGTCCTCATCAATCGAAAAGAGAGTTTGGCCTCATCGCATTGTTCTCTCTCACGCAAGTCGAGTTCGTTTTTCCGGTGAAATCCATTGGTCTGCTCGCCTTGATTTGCTCGCCGTTGGAATGCTTATGAGCTCCGGTGCGTGGTGGAGAAGAAGGCTGAGTGAGCTCCGGCCATGGACCTACAGTGGAGATCCATGGAGGGTGAAGAGAGAAAGAGAGAATTTGAGATTAACCTTTGATGAGAATTAGGATTTTTTTAATTTTAAGAAATGATTTTAGTTTAAAAAATTTAATTTACTTTTTGTTAAATTTCTGAGTTAGCTTTTTTTATTAATTTAAATATTGAAGTGGTATTTAAAAAATACTAAATATATTTATTATTATTATTTTATTAGCCACGTTAGCAAACAGTGTATTTCGTCTGCCACGTATGCATTTTCTGTTAGTGGGTTGATGGCAGGGACCAAAATAAAATTGATTTTCTAATTTCAGGGACTGACCTAGGAGCAAAATCAGTTTAGGGACCAAATCGAGAAATGACCCAAAATGTAGGGACCAAAAATGCATTTACACCAGATATTTTTAGTAATTTTCCTTGTAATCCCCTTATAAATAAGGGTGCATGAAATAATAAGGCTTCATAAGCCATCTCTTTTTCAATAAGTTTTACAAAGCCTCAAGGTTAAGTTTACAGACGAGATTGAGCTAAGAAAAGGAGATATCCATGCTCGAATGGTAAAAACTCAAATGACGGGTTTAAATCATAAACATGGTAAAAACTCAAATGACGAGTTTAAATCATAAACATGGTAAAAACTCAAACGACGAGTTTAAATCATAAACATGGTAAAAACTCAAATGATGAGTTTAAATCATAAACATGGTAAAAACTCAAACGACGAGTTTTTATCACAAATATGGTAAAAACTCTAGCAACGAGTTCAAACCATAGACACAGTAAGAATTCAAAATGGAAAGAACCATCGAAGTACGTCATTAATGACGAAAACTCCAAGTTCAGATCATGTATTCCCAAAGGAATATCATGAATGGTCGAAAGAACCTCAAACAACGAAGTCTGATGTTATAACGAGAACTTCGAGGTTTAGGCCATAGCAAAACTTTTGGAGCAAAGACTAAATAAGTGAATAAAGATTAGACAAAGGCATTTCTTATAAAAACAAAGGCTTCAAAATATGAGGCATCCAAAATATTCATTGTTTCTAAGTTAAAGCCTCAAAACAGGAGGCATCTATTGTCTTTGAGTTAAAGCCTCAAAACACGAGGCAACCAGAGTCTTAAAAAAAAAAAAAAAACAAAAAAAAAACAAAAAATGTTATTAAAAATCTTCTTTCAAGGAGCAGTGAAGACCTCCTCAACATAGCCCTCATCCATGTGAGCCTCGTCCACAACTCCACCTGTGGCAGTACCATCTCCTTCAACATCATTAGCGACAGTTTCACCTTCCTTCTCTTTAGTCTCGTCAGCAAGGATCCCAGTGTCAATGGCTTCGAAATCAAGGTTTGCAAAGTCCACTATATGACTATGATGCTTCATCATCCACCTACGAAGAAGCTCGAAGCCTTTGAAGTACTGGACGAATTGAAGATCAGAGAAGCGATCAGACTCAAGAAATTTGGTGATCACCTTCTCACGTTCTTTGTCTGTCTTCAGAAGGGCAGCTTGAACTTCCTCGTCTTTTTGAATGACAAGCTTCTTCTCCACCTTCAGCGCGTCCTTGAGCTCCTTCACCTTCTCCTTAGCCTTTGTCACTTGGTCCATTGCCTCGATCAGATCCTTCCTCAACCTCGAGCTCTCGGCCCTAACTGAGTGAACCTTTGAATTGGCCACCACTACCTTCTCTTCACTGCTCAGATAGTCTGTTGTCAAGCGCAAGGATTCTCCGAGAACCTGAAGACGAAAAAAAGGGTCAAAACTTTTAACAGGTATAAAAATTCAATGAGCAACAAAAGTAGCTGAGTAAAACACCTGCTCCAGTTTGTGAATGTGACGACTGACCAGTTCATGAAAAGGGATAGATGAGACCTCTGAGCTTGTCATCATTAATAACATTGTGAGCTTGTCTAAGGGTCGTGTCGGGATCTTCTCAGACGCTCTTACCAACCTTACCCTTCCCTTTGGAAGGAGTGGTTGGAGGTGTGAAGGTCATCATCTTGAAAGAAGGTGTGGGAGAAGATGGGGTACCAAAAAGAGACAAGGGGGCAGGAGTTTCGTCTTTTCCTTCGTCTAGCTTGCATTTCTTCGATCTAGGGATAAGCTGGGACAAAGGCTTGTTTTTCAAGCTTTTCACACGGGCATATTTGTCTTTGCTGTACCTAGTAGCTATTTCTACAAAACAGAAAGTCAGAAGGCCAAGCTCTTATAAAGAAAAGGGAAATAAAAGAAGAGAAGGTAAGTTAAACATACTCTTTTCTTCCTAAGCAATCTTCTTTAACACAAATACAGAGGGTTCAGGTCCAAGGCAGCAGTTGTATAAATGACGAGGGTCTACCAAGTTGTTAAAATCGTCGATTGTGATGGCAAACTCAAGAGCGGCTTGAACTCGTTCTTGATAACGGTCTTCCAATTTAGGAAGATCAGAAACTATAAAACAAATTGAAAAAGAAGAATCAGAAAATGATAAGCTAAAACACTTGGTCTAATGGAAAGGTAGAGGAACGCACTAAGAGAGGGAATTTCCCATTTCCCTAGCAACCATAGGACCTCACCCCACAGGTCATCAGTCATGGTTTCCCATCCAAATCCAGAAACAAAAAAGTATCGTGACTTCCAGTCATGAAAAGAAGTAGGAAAACTACGAACAATCCTAAACTCCCTACTCCAAGGTAAAAGTTCAAAATTACCCATAGTGGGTAGAAGGTTTTAAGTGATATAAATGGAGGAACTCATTCAAGGTTATCATGTCCCTATCATGGGTGGATACCCAAACTAACATACAGCCAATAATCGTCCTCCAAGCATTAGGGACAAGCTGTCCAGGTGCAGCATTAAGAACAGAAAGGAGTTGCATGATGAAAGGGTGAACAAGAAAGCGAAGGCCACACGAAAAAGTAGCCTTATAAAAACTCACCTCGCCATGGGCAAAGGAGCAAGCTTTTTCATTTAAACGAGGTAATCTTGTGACAACCCCTCTAGGGAATTGAAACATTTTTCTTATAGATTTCAGGTGTCTCTGCTCCAAAGAGCAAGATTCGGAGAGAGCATGGAAAGGGATTGAAGACGAAGAAGAGGAGAGTTTTGAAGACGACGAGGGTTTTGGTACAACAATTTCAAAATCTTTATCCATAGACTCACTACTTGAAGACAAACCAGTTTCGAGTTCGCTAGACCTAACCTCGTGTCCCTATACTCTATGGCAGTCATCTCTAAGTGATGCGCAATCAAAGAATGACGAATCAGGGGTAAAGGGCGGTCAAAACAGGTCTAAAAGCTCTATAGTCTCGAGGTAAAAAAAAAAAAAACCTACTTAAGGACGATGCGCACCAGAAAACTCTAGAAACACCCCTAATCTAGCAAAGAAGAATGAAATAGAAAGAGCTTCCTGCCTAATGAAAGAGAAATCAACCATTAATGGAGTTTTGAAGAAAATGAGTCTTACCGTACTGAATGTGCAGGAGCTTTTTGAAAAATTTCAGACTTCAAATACAGCATACGATGAAGAAGAAGGAGTATATGGGGAGTTTTTGCTAAAAAGGGGAAGCAAAATCAATGCGCGGGAAACACAAGGAAAACACACACGTGCGGCCAATACAAGAGGGAAACGTGGCGATCACCTGACAGGAATATCGCCTCACATTAAATGTGATAAGACAAGAATCTTGGGGCACGGATAAACTGACCCGCCAAAAAAGACTTTCCATATTCCTTTACTCGTCCAAACGAAGGACAACAAAGGAATAAAGGGGGCAACTGACGAGTAGCGCATAAATGGTTGTCCTTACTTGCAAACCGTCCATAATAATGACGAGTAAGAGTATGGACGAGCGTAAATGCATTAATTTCAGACAGCATTCAATAACTAAGTGATAAATGGGCACGAAACCGTTACTGCCGTCTAATGATGTGCATTTATATGGCAATTACGAACGAAAAAAGGCTGGGATTAAGTGGTCATCATTGAGCCATAAATCCTCCATCTGTAGTATAACATTAAACTGCACATTTACTCACACAGAGGCTATATAAAGCTAGGAAAGACAGGTAAATGATTCATATTGAACACACACATAAATTGCTCTACAGATTACTTATTTCTAAAGAGTTTAAGCTAATTGAAGCATTGGAGGGTCCTTGGTAGGCCCCAAACTGGTGCCATTATCCACTTAGTGTTTTCTCTTACACAATCGTATTGACAAGGAACACACTGATGAGGCGAAATCTTGCTTCATCAGATATAATTAAAAACAACTACGATTACACGGTTCAAATTATACCTTTATTTTAGAAGATGTTCAAATTATACATGATATTAGTTTACACATTTTTTTTAGACTTTATATGGATTTAGACTCTTCGATTTTTGCACCAAATAATTCATATGCCACAAAAAAATAAAAAATTATATGGACACATGGCACAAAATTGGACTCCAATTTAGAATCTAGTTGGATTTGGGCTCTTTGATTTTTACACTCAACTAGTGTGTAACCCCATGCATATGCACAAGTACAATTAAAAACAATCACAATAACATGGTTCAAATTAAACATTTTTTTTTGAAAAGATGTTCAAATTATATCTTTATAAAATATGTAATGGTTTCTCATTTTATGAGACACATGACATAAAATTGAGAATCCAATTAAAATATAATTTGATTTTCTCTAAGATTTAGCTTTTAATATATATATATATATATATATTTCTTATAAAGTCACATTTGATAGTAATAATTCATTTATGGATACATCACATTTTTTGGTAACTTTATGTCACATTCTTTTTTTTTTTCTTGTGTTTTACGTCTCTGTTTTTTTTTTTAATCTTTATTGAATGCTTTATATAATTATGTTGGATTGTAACAATATCACATAGTAACTGCAACATATTTATTAGTAATCTTGTGTCACCTTTATGTTTTACCTATACAATTTCTTTTAGTTGTAGAAGGAAAGAAACAATGAAATTGATATATTTTATAGTTATCATGAACTTGGATGAAATTTGAAGTGGTAAAAATTAAATTTAGATAAAATCTTATGGACCGAAAAGGTGTTTTAGCCAAAATTAACAAAAACAACAGCATCGGAAAAACAATCTTACCTAATAAAGCAACTTTATGCTTGCACTTCGGAGATTGGATTTCATTTTGGTGCCAAATAGATGACGAGTGCTTCATCTTCAGTGGAGTGGATAAGGTTTTTGATTGAAGAAAAGGATTGGTGAAAGTAAAAGAAGGAATATGTATAATGAAAAAGTGAAAAGAAAAAGGAAGATAGAGATAGAGAAAGAAAAGGAAGGGTAAAACTAACCAGAACATATCTCATTATCCAATGGCTGCTTATTATCAGCTACACTAGTAAAATGGCAGCGACTATGGAAGCGGATAGATAGGAAAGCAACAACATAGATAGGGATAAAATTTATCGTAATATATACTATATAATTTTAAAATGAAGGCTATTAGCCCTAACATTTAATTTTTATTTTTATTTTTTTATAAAGATCATGTAGTATATCAAACTATGATGAATGCTATATGATGATTGCTATTTTAACATTATACTAAGACATTAATTGGTTGGTGTAGACGGAACTGAAATCCTAAATCATCTCTTATCTGAGAGAGAAAAAAAAAAATTTACTAGTCAAACTAACTGAAACCCATAGAATAAAAAAAAAAAAAATAGATATAAGAAACTTCTTTGTGCTTGGTAGAGTAATGTTAGGGACTCATTATTTTTAATTTCCCTCGTCATTCATTCGACTCATTATTTTTCATTTCTCTCATCATTCATTCGTTATATTAATATCATATTGACACATTGCTAAGAGTCTTATAACTCAATTTTACCACTTAAATCTAATGTTTTTTTTCCTAAAAAAGTATAGGGTTTAAATCCCTTATTTTCTAACTAAAAATGTTTAAAAAAGAAAAAGAAAAGAGAAAACATCAAATTTACTTTGGTCACCATTTGTCATTAATTGCAAAAACAATGGTGTAATATATACTTGACCAAGTTTATCATGGGTTCTGTACCCTACCTTGACCATAAACGTGACCAAAAATTGCTCTTTGGTTTTTTTCTTTTCTTTTTTTTTTTTTTTCTTGGCAAGTTCTGTGGTCCAAAACTAACCACGCATTTAAGCAAGGAAGACTAAAAATTTAGACTTTTCTAGGTAGCATACAATAAAATATTAAAAATAAATAAAAATTACATGACTTTACTTTTTATAGGTGGCAAAGCAAAAGAAGTTTACTTTATTGGTGCCAAGCAAACTGGAAAAAAAAAATATATATATATAGATATCACATCAAAATTACGTATTTGATCATCATCTATGATGACGCCTATATATCCTCTATCTCTTCCGTGGGCCCACTCTCATCTGATCCGTACACTTACACAAAACCAAAAGAAACAAACAGCAACAACAACGGTCAGCGGTCAGCAGTCACTTCTTAAATCCTAACCACAAATTCAATCTGCTCAACATATTTTGTGGCTCAGATTTGTTCCATTCTTTGCCGTCAGTACTACTTCGCTGCCCGAAATCCCCATTTATAATGTAACGGTCATGATCATTGTCTGGCCCACCAAACTTGCTTGACATTTAACCGCACAAACCCGGTTTGAACCCGATATATCGGGTAAAAAACCCGATATATTGGAAAAAAGTGGATGGAAAAAAAAAAGGATTTAGGGGAATTGGAAAAGGGCAAAAAGGAAGTGTGTCGCTTGGATAGGTAGCAGTGAAGTACAGCAGAGCGGTTAATGGATTTCCAATTCCCGTAAAAGTTTTTCCTAAACAGAAATTCTTATTAATTTTGGAAAAGAACAAAAAAAAAAAGTTGTAGAAGTAGTAGTAGAAGAAGAAGAAAGAGAATTGTTATCAAATTACAGCGGCCTGGGAAGAAGTTTTCCCTGTAAGGTAAATTTCGAAATTCCAAACCCTAGTTTGTTCAATTTCCAATTTTTTTTTTTTTTAACAGTTTGTTTTCGGAAGCATGATTGGTTGCTCGGAAATTAAAACTAGAAGAAATGGAAAATTTTTTTAGAGTTTTGAACTTTATCTATCTCTGGTGTTTGTTTGGTTGCTGAGAAAAATGAGAGTTTGTAACTTTTTTTTTTCGTTTTCTTTTGATGGTTTCTGGGCAACCAAACGGGTAATTCGGCGAGTTTTATGAATTGTTTTGAATGTTATTTAATTTATTTATTTAAAATGGTTTGTAAGTTAATTGAGTTGAATTACCTGAGTTTAGATGAATTTGAGCTGATTTTTGGGGCTTACATGGATAATTGAGCTGGGATTTAGTTGAGCTGAATTTTCCAGGTTTTGGTGTCGTAATATAGTTGAATTTTCGGGTTTAAGTTAGTTTATTGAATTGATTTCTGGAAATTTGATTGAAATTTGATTTTTTTTTTTTTTTTTTTTTTAATTTTTGCTGAGGAACTTGTTATTTTGACAGTTAAGGTTGTTGATTAATGCATTATTTGTGTTGATACTGAGTTAGAATTGTGAACAAGGGAATTAGTGGTGTTATGGTAAACATCACTCCTTAGTTATTTCATATTTTATCAGGTAATTATACCCTAGGCATGCCCAAAGCCTTGTAGCTGAACTGAGACATCCAGAGTTTAAATCTCCCCTCCCCCAATTATCGAATTATCCAAAAAAAAAAAAGAAAAAAAATTCAATCTAGGCATATCATATAGGAATGTTGATAAAGGCCAAGTGTGTGGCAAGAGCTGATAGGTTGTTAGATGGTTGAACTAAGCAAGGTAATGGAGGAACGGAATGAGGTATGTAGGGAAGAAGTTTGTGAAGCCACCTTGTGTCTACACATTTTAAAGTGAAGGTGATAGCATTTAAGCTTTATCCATTGAATCAGAAAGATTTATTCTATTAATGTCTGCATAGGTACTGTCTTTTATCAAATCAGAAAGAGTTATTATGGTTATGATCATATAAGATGAAAGCTACGGTTCGTTTTAAAAGACGACAGGTAAAATCAAAATTTATGGGTCAGTTTTCATGAGACATCCGCATGGTTAATTTGGAAATTGAATGTCTGTTAAATTGTTAATTAATTACAGTTATTAGAAGAAAAAAAAAAAGTATTATAAGTTTTAACAGACCTATCCCAAACCCAATTATGTTTGTCATGCTTTAGTTCTCTTGAAGTCAACCTTGCTTTATGGCATATAGTTTCTTTAATGGAGTTGGTCATCATACTTCTTTTTATATAAATTGTCACTGGCACATCAATGGTTTACTTCTCATGATTCTTTCAATAAGTATGATAACAAGCACAATTAAATTTAATAAAAGAAATTTTTATCTTATTTTTCCTTTATTTATTTAATTTTTTTTTCCATTTAATAAATATGTTTTCTCAGTCTGCTACCAAATATGGATTAAACTATGGTGTGCTATATAAGGATCAAAGTAGGCTTTTTACCAATTGCTTTCTTGACATTGTTTGAAATGAGAAGAAAATATATGTTCGTCTTTTAAATTTTAGATACTGTCTTTCCTGAGCAATAAAAAATTCTAAAAGATCTCTCTTTAGCTTGTGGTGGTTTATCTTTTGTCAATACCTAGTACCTTCATGTAGTGGCTTCTATTGAAGTTGCAGTGCGCTGGATGATGTTGTAATGCCCTTGGTGTTGAGGTGCTAATATTTGTTGTGATTATCTGAACTGCAAGAGTTGGATGAATATAAGGCTGTGTTTGTTCTGGCATAAAATGTCTTCTGTTGAAAATGCTTTGGAAAACATTTTCAGGCATTTGGCTTGCACTTAAAATCACAATTTTTCCTATACACAAGATCTAACAAATAATTTCATACTACCTATTGCAAATAAAAAACCCACGATAGATTTCTCATAACAACACAAATCAACTAATTTCTCATGACAACACAAAAAAAAAAAAAAACCCACAAAAAAAAAACCCATAATAGGCTTTTGCAATCACAAGAAAATTGGAGGTTACTCATCAAATATGAGGGGGAAAAAAAAAAAAAAAAAAAAATTTGGCAGCTTCGCTTGGAGGGGTGTAGCAGATCAATATACTAAAAGCACTGGAGCAGCAATGGCGTGGGTTTCTTGGTCATGGGTTGTTGGATTGGGGGTTGCTGGGTTAGGATTTGGCTGAGTGTGGCACTGAAATATGTGGTAGCAACAGGGAGGAGAGAAAGGGTGGGTGGGTGGGTGTTGTGTCTGTATCCGTGAAGGTTATTTTCCTGGTCAAACAGAAATTTTTTTTTGGTTTGACCAGCATTTTCAGCTGGACCAAACACCCGAAAATGTGGAAAATGCTATTGGGGGAAAACATTTTACATCGAAACAAATGCAGCCTTAAGTGAAGATTGAGGGATATGCATCATTTGTTGGGCTTAAAAATTAGCAAGTTTATCGAGCTTCCAATTGATTTCTTGTTTTCTTCCTTTCAGCCATTGGCTTCTTCAGTAATTCAAAAGAATATCAAAATGGTTTACCTGCCAATAAATTACCTAATGAAGAGCTCTGTGTGCAAATACATTGGTCTAGATCATTATTAATACTGAATATAGCTCAATTAAAACCTTGTCTCATGTTGCACTTTCTATATGCTAAGTTGACTTAGTCATTGGATACTATAATTCCTTAACATGACTATTATGCTATGTTTCTTTAGTCATCAAAATGGAGGCAGTTTGCCTTTGTTTCTGTCCTTGTATAAATCAATAGATTATTTCCATTGACATATGGACTAACTTTGATAAAATCATCATTGTTAGGAGCATATTCCATGTTTGTAAGGTTAAATACCCTAGAGAAGATATACTTCATCTGCCATCAACCCTAAACAGTTTTATCTGCTATTTGTGAATGTGTGGGTTCTTGATTTCTTTATGAAAAATTGTCTGTCCATCTTCTAGTCTCTACCACTGTATGCATGGAAAAAAATGGTAGGGTTTTCTGATCTTATTGAAAGAACATTCCAATAGTACAAAAAAAGGAAAAGAACTGAATGATTTCATTGTTGATATGAATTGTTTCTCTTGAAGCAATTCACCTTCTATGAACCTTAGGTTTGTCCATTATTTAATGACATAATGAAGCTCTGATGCTTTTGCAATGAACTAAATTGAGTCCTAATATGTCTCAGTCCATGAATGATTATATATACCATAGTAAGTAGCTGTAACTACTTGAATAAATTTAGTTTCTAATATCAATTGCATCTTTTTGGTATTTGTTAATCAACCCTAGTAATTGTTTTTTGATAGGTAGTTAATCAACCCTAGTAATGTCATGGATGATAAGCATAGTACATGTTTTTTGATCAGTGGTATTATTTATGTGTAATATTTTAGTTGGTTTGTGGTATACTTGTGTATTCCAATAGTAAATTAAATTAGTTCCTGCAGTTGTATTCTCACTGCACTATTTTGGTGCTTGGCATTATGGTGCTGAATATCAGTTTTTTTCCCCTGTTCTTTTTCCTTAGGCGCTTTCATAAATGTTAAATATTAAGCATTTAACCTTTTGATACTATTTAGTGACTGAAAGGTCCTAGTTTGGACCAATGAGCATGATTTTGGTGACTAGGATCTCTTTTTTAACATGTCTCTGGAATGCTTTGGTATTAATTTAACAGTGTTGGTTGTGCTGCCAGATTTGACTGTCGGGATTCAGGATTTGGGGTGCATTACAGCCTCATGACTTCTTCTGTGAACGATCTTTCCGGTATTTTCTAGAAAATCTGGATTCAAAATCTTATATCAGTGCTCCCCTTTTAAAAATTCTGTTTTGATCTTTGTGAATAGATTAAATTATAATTCTAATATGCTGTAATTGAACCGGCATATTTGGTGTTATGAGCTTCAGTCTAACTTAATTGCCTCTGCTTTGTTCCCTAACTCTTCATCGTCTGTTATATGGAAATTACACTATTTTTTCATTTAAAATGTAGAAGTTTTTTTTTTTCCCTTCATCATTATCAGTTCCATAGAAACAGAATAACCGTAACAAGAGAAAATCTAATTCTTTTTTAACTCATGCTTTTCCAAGGATTTGATCCTAGGATCTTCAGCGTGAGTTCGCTGCTACCTTACCACCAGATCCAAAGTAATGCAGGACAAACCAAAATGACACAACAATAAAGAATGAGAAAATGAAGGATAGTTAACCTATAGTCGGTACCTAGGCCTGCTTGGAGTTAACACCAAGCAAGAGAGAACTGATATGAGCAGCACCAGACCATTGGGACAATTTCAAGAGAAATTTTATTCATCATCAAACTAATCCTCTCTCATAGGAGTACAATGCTTTGCTTAAATAGAATACCAAACCCTAATTCTAACTAACATAGGAAACCCTAATTCTAATTGACATAGTAAACCTAATTCTAAGTGACTTAAGAAATCCCAATTATTAAATTACAAAAATGACTTTGACTATAGCTCATTAAATAAAAGTACTATTAAACCTAAAATACTAAAATAAAATACAATTGACCAATACATAATACAATTGATTCCAAATTTAAGTAATTCTAAATTAAAAGAAATCTTTCCTTGTGCTTCCCATTTCACAAAGACGCTGTTCACATTATAACTATAGCTCTTTTTCTTGTGGCTTAGGGCAGGTCTCAATCTTTGTTAACAAAGGGCTCTTTTGTGCACTGTTGTTGGCAGTTTCATTACCTTCCGTTGTAATATTTTTCTAGTTACTAACTTATCAAAAAAAAAAATTTAGTTATTAGATTAGAACTTGAATTACCCTGATCTCAGCTCACTTTCTTACCTCTTGAACCATGGTCAAAGTGCATAGCCATCCATGGTAATTTTGCTTTACAGTGTTCTTATTGTCTGCTTACATGTGTTGCCCTTATGCTATGATAATTATGTTCAAGAAACTTACCTACATCTCATTGTACAAGTTGAGTCACCAGGCTGATTATTTAAAGCTGGAGTCCCTCACTTCAGTTGTAAAGCTTGGTGCCTTTACACTTTGTTTTACTGGTTACTAGTTTCTTTCTTTGGTCTAAACATGCTTTATCTTGTCTTTCTTGTATTATTTATTTTTTATTATTTTTTAAAATTTTACGTAAAATACTTATGTTCTGTAAATTAATGATTGTCCAGATAATAGTGAAGCTGATGAGCAGCAAAAGCACTCAGAATCCCAGATTCATTCTTCGTCTCCTATAACTGGAATGTCTCACCCTGGTGTTACTACCTCTAATGTTCAGTATCCAACACCTCCACAACTTGGAGCAGGACCTGCTATGGTACTACTTTTGAAGTCAACTTTTAAACTGTTTGTGTTATTATTAGCATATTCCACATTGATTTTTTTTTTTCAATCAAATAATCTGTTTGCTACATGTATAAATTTCTTTTAAAAAAAAAGGTTGAAGTTAACCTGGACATAGTGTTGGGCACTTGGGCTTCATCGGCCAATTGTATTATGATAAACAGTCTTTGTTAGATCCTTAAATGAGACTGATTCCCTACTCTTTATTTTTGCTAAATCCTTACCTTGAAACCAGGTTCCTTACTGTCATTCAATCAAGTTCCAAATATTCCTAGGAATCTTCTTTGTTCCTGATAACCTTCTAATAATCCTCATTTTTTATTTTCTGAACATATCTGTAACTGGTAATTATTCCAGCCTTGCAGTCACGAACGTTGTGAATAAAAATTGTGTGTCATAGTAGTGTATATGTTGATTTTATCCTATTTTCTTTCTTCTAAAAATTCACATTTGAATAATTGAAATGTGTTAAATGATACACCTGAAAAAGGATCTCTTGATGCTTATATTATTTGATATATATTAATTTGTGGGTATCTTCCTTAGTAGACTCAAGATGATTGTCATTCAGGATTTGAAGTTGCAGTGAGAACACAGCAGTCGAGAAGTTTGAAATCAAATATTGGGAAAAGATACCATATATGGTGAGTTACTGAAGCAGAGTAATCAATCAAACCCAAAAAAGAAAAGGAAAAAGAAAAGCTAAAACAGGTTGAGAGAGAGAGGTTTCTAAGGAGACCAATAGACTTTCTCATTTCTTTGGTTTTGGAGCGATCAATATACAATTGTTATCTATATTCAGGAGCATGGTATCTAACTATGGATGCAGGCAGTGAGAGAAAAAATGGAATGCAAGGATATAAATAGAAAAAAGAAAAGAAAAAAAGAATCTGAGGTAAAAACTTAGTTTATTCGGATAATTTAGGTGGAAATAGAATTGGTTTTGAAGTAGTAAAGGTTTGATGTGGCCAGCAATTGCTGTCATGGTTGTATGTATGAGCTCTCCTTAAAGGATATGTTCACCTCTATTCTTTTGCCATTATTAGGAGAGCAACTGTGGTGAGCCATATAGATTGGTCAGGAGGAAGTTGCATTGGAATCTAAGATTCAATAGGACCATCCATGATTTAGGAATTGGAGGCTGTGGATTGGCGGTTTTATGCTCTTAATGCTATTCATGTTTCTGGTGTTAGAGAGGATGTGACATGTTGGTGACCAATTGGGAGTACTAGATTAAAGGTGAAAACTTCTTTGACACACTTAACTTTAACATTTCTTCTACATAGGTGTACCATTTTGCCTTCTCTTTTCTTTTTCATTCTTTCATCTTTTTTTTTTCTTTTTTTCTTTTTTTATTTTTTATTTATTTATGTTTATCATTTGTTTACTGTGTACCACGACTACACCCCTCCATTGTCACACTGTGTACTTACAAACAGTTATTGTGTTTCATTGTTAGAGAATGTACTAGTCAGTGGTTTTCCCTGGGTGATGCATATCTGGTAAAGAGTTGGTAGTGGCGAAAAGCACCACAAGTTGTGTTAAGGCAATTTATGAAGTGTTGGTGTTTTGTTGTAAAACAGGAGTTTAAGCTACTACACTCTTGCTTCAATGGTGACTTTGATCCTTTATCTTTCACAACTCATGACAAATGGGTTTTATATCTTTTCAATTAATGTTTCTTTTAATGGATGCTAATGATGATGAGGAATTCATCAAGCTGTTGATTTTACACTATTGAAACCATATTTGGTTTCGAATTGTCTTACTAGGCGGTCCTTGTTTACTACATCTTAAATAAAGTTTTTTTTTTTTGATAAGTACTACATCTTAAATAAATAAAGTTGTAATGAGTTCTTTTATTTTGTTTGTATTTGTGTTTTACTTTAGAATGAAACTAGAGAAAAGATAAAAGTTGGGTTGCTTCTGAAAAAAATTAAGCTCTGTAACTATTTGTAATCATGTTGCAATTTTGTCATTGATGAACAGGATTCTTTGAGCTAAGAGAGACCCTATTTTACTTTTAGGTCTCACCTTTATTCTATCAACGGAACATGATTGTGTTTTTAGGTAACAGTAAGACTGCAATGTTATAGATAGAGCTGGCATAATTATATCTAAGTTATAGATAGTTAGGGTTGCATAAGGGGGTAAGTTTGTGGAAAAGCATTTGGAAGAGCTGGGAGTTCTCCGGATATGCTACTTTCATAGTGAGGATTAGGGATCAAGTATGCTTTTGGAATGGTCCACGGTGTGGGGAGATTATGTTAAATTGTTTGATTTCTAAGCTTTTTTGTGTTGCACTGGATAGGGATGCATATATGGCTGATTAAATGAATTGGTTCAATAGTGAACTCCAAATGTATAAGGGCTGTACAGGATTGGGAACTTGGGTCAGCGGATCAGTTTACTGAGTTATTCAGTTAACGTGAATAGGGAGGGCATTGATTGGTGAGGTAAAATCTTATTATTTGGCTCTGATAGAGGTTTAACGGGAACCATTCCACGGAGGAATATTTATCAGGCCAAGGGCCCTAACAAGTGGGGATTGTTTTGTTTGGACAGCAGCAAGGAGAAAATTTTTGACAATGGACGATCTGAAAAAATTGTGAAATATTTTAGTGGATTGGTGTTCTATGAGTAAATCAAATGCAGAAGAATTGGAGCATTAAGCAACCAATGCAGCGCATTATATTTTCAACCATCTAGCCAACAGCTCTACACACATTAGCTAAGGTAATCTGCTTTGTAGTGTCATTGAGTGAGGACTGAGGTCACATGTTTTTGCTTTTATAACCTGGGTACTAGGGTTCCCTACTTCCCTCTTTTATGGTTTGATTGTTGTGGACTTTGCAGAGGGAGAGGAATTGCTGAACTTTTGAATATTTGGAAAACTTGGCGGTTCAATTGAAGACGTATTTCACTAGATCATTGTTTGAATGGTCTAGTGCTTTGAGTTATAGTGTCACTCTTTCTTTTGTAGATTTCACTTGATTCCCCTTTATTTCGATTGTAATTTGCATGTGTTGCAATTTTAGGCTATCTTAAGTATGCATCCTGTGTACATGAGGTAGTTCCTCCATCTTAATAACATTATATTAGTTATAAAAAATAAAAATAAAAATAAAAGGAAAAAGAAGAAGAATCAACCTTTTTTTTAGAGCAGTCAACTGAAGTTGGTGATGTGTATGCTCTCATTTCAGTATTTGAAAAAAATATGAATTGGCAACACTGTAAATCATGGAATAAAAAAGAAAGACTCAACTAGTATTTTATGTTGTCATTTCTTGATCTGATTACATGTGAAAGCCATAACTCAAATGTTTGCATTACAATAATGTCTCATGATTAATGAATGCAGATTAGAATAATAGGCTTAGAAAAATTTCTTTTGTAGGTGGTTGTAGTAGCCACCCCTCTCTCCCCCCAAAAAAGAAAACCCTCCTTTCTCCCTTTCAAGGCACAGCATGAATTCTAAACTTCTCTTGTTCATTCTTGTATTATTAAAAAATGTTTTGGTGGCAACAGTTCTTATTGCAGTTTTATTACTGAACTAGTTGACAGAATTATTGTGGTTTCTCCCTCCGATTTTTTTTTTCAAATTTAAATTTGGAACCAAGTCATATCACACACTTAACTAATTTCATATTGGCTTTTCTATTGAAGGGACCGGCGGCATACCCATACCCAGATCCTTATTATAGAAGCATCTTTGCTCCCTATGATGCACAACCCTATCCTCCACAGCCCTATGGTGGGCAACCAATGGTATGCTCTCTTTGATTCTATCTGTCGATACATTGATAAAAAAGATGGCATATATTGATCTCTAATTCTTTATGACATATGGTCATTGTTGATATTGAGACCACACATTGCTTATGACCATCCACCTTACAATTATTGGATAATTACCTCTCAGGTCCATCTTCAGTTGATGGGAATCCAGCAGGCTGGTGTTCCTTTGCCATCAGATGCAGTTGAGGAACCTGTATTTGTGAATGCAAAACAATATCATGGCATCCTGCGACGTCGACAGTCTCGTGCAAAAGCGGAATCAGAACATAAAGCTATTAAGTCTAGGAAGGTATGTTATAAGCCACACGTTTCTTGCCTCTTTTATTCAAAATTGTGTTGAGTTTGCTTCATAGGCTACAATGGCATTCTGGCCTATGTGGGGTTAGTTTCTGGGGTTCAATCCCTCCTACATATGCTGAGCAAATAAATAAATAAATGATCTGTGGGTTGCCAAATAAATAAATAAGTGATCTGTGAGGTTGCTTGGCCTTTTTTATCCTTTTAAGTGTTAGTCTTATTTGGTTCTAATTGTCTTTCAATTTTATATTATTTAAACGTAAATTGATTTATTGCTCATCACTCAACTGATCTTGCAGCCATATTTGCATGAATCTCGACATTTGCATGCACTGAGAAGAGCAAGGGGATGTGGGGGTCGGTTTCTCAATTCAAAGAAAGATGAGAATCAACAAAATGAGGTGGCATCAGGTGACAATTCGCAGGCCAATATCAATCTCAACTCCGATAAAAATGATATTTCTTCCTCAGATGGCACATCCTGAAGTTTTGCTGCACAAACCAGTTATTGATCAAAGGTGTCCTTTCAACCAAGGCTCAATACCAGTCCCAATGGTAGCAGTATTGCTTCAATCTGGATCTATACTTAGAATTCAGTAGCATGTATAGGTTAAATCCGTAGGCAGTTCGTAGGGTGGTTGCAAGATGAGGCAGAAATAGTGTTATTGAAGAACAGTGACTGTTAGCTTCTCTGATGGATTTCTCGTCAGGCTTCACTTTTTTTTCTTTTTTTTTTCCTCTCCTTTTGAGAGTGATGGTTAAATATGCTGTGTGGGTGTTTTTATGCATTTGAATCTGTGGCGAGGTCAAGACTTCCCAACACAAAATTTGAGTTGTGTTGATTGTTTGGTTTGGTTATGTTTAATTAGCTTGGCAAAGATTAGATTGGTTGTCGCTCTATAGTATCAGTCTGATCCCTGTGTTGTCAGCTGGGAGAATAAGTCAGAATTGTTTAATTAAAATTGTTGGTGAATCTAGGGGGTGATTGTCATAGTACTATGTAATGTATTTGTACAAGTTGCATTGCCAATGGAAGTTTTAACATTTTGTATGTACAACTAGAAATGAGCTAAAAATATAGTTCTCCATGAACCAATGCTCATTTGATTCAATACAGGCTTGTGCAGTTAGGCTGGAAAATTGTTGCACTTGTCAGATGGGACTAGAAGGTTGTTGCACTTGCAGGGTCTAGCCATCTTAGAGAATTGTGGTACAGGTGCCTACTAAAAAAAGAGTTGTGGTAAAGGCATTCATTCAAGGTGTGGATTGATTTGAGGCATTGAGAAAAGAATTAAGCAGGCCTGAGAAAACCATGCATTCAAGGCATACCCATACAATTGATCTTTAGATAATATAGTACAAGGTCTACAGCCTTTGTACAAGTACAACTAAGTATGTCGTTTTTGAACTACTGTGTTGGAGATGAGGGCAAAAGTAGCTAAAAAAAAGGGATATTATGTAACGGGTATATGTAATGCGTTGGTATGTGACACGGCGGCCTCTAGAGATACCATGAATGTGAAAACCAGTAACTCAGAACATCAATGGGATTAACAGTCTCCAGCGGATTAACAACACATGCCAATCTATTCAGGGTCTCGCATGGTGTTTAAGTATATGCAGGAAAAAGTTGCTTTTGATTTATGTCAAACAATATTCATCCTTTTTTGGTTAAGAATCAAGGTCAGAACTCAGAGGTAGACTTTAATTATTTTATTTTTGTTTTGAGAGTTAGGCAGACTTTAATTAAGCTTGGATAAGTGGACAACTTCAAGAAACCATCATTTTTTTTTTTTGGAGAAAAAGAAGAAACCATAATTTAAGTGGACTAGCTGAGCCCTATTACTACTTTTTTTCTTTTTTTCTTTTTTTTTTGACATTGCCCTATTACTACTATTAAATATTAATAGTCATAGGTCCATCATTTCGGGTATTTATTAAAATAAGTCAAATATGGCTTTGTAGTTTTTTGCAGTCATTTAAACAGTTCTTGTTTCTAAATGAGTTAATCTGGTGTGACTTTATGGTAGAATTTTATTCTCTCTTGCGTGCGTGTGCCTTTTGTTTTTATAAAAAAATGTTCCTATTTCTAAATAATACTCATAAAACAAGTCTCATTATATTTTCAGTTAAAATTTTAATATAAAAAAAAAATGTTTAACCTGCATTGTTTGCTAACAAAATTAGATACAAGGACCATTGACTTGTTTTGACAAAGTGAGAGATTAAATTGACAAAAATTAAACCGTAGGAACTAATTTAATAATTGAAGTAAAAGTTAAGGAACTAAATTAAATTTTAGCAAAAAAAATAAATAAATAAGGCACACTGTTACATGCGCTTGTGCTTGTCCAAGTTCAATCTATTTTTTATGATGAAAGTTTGGTCTCACCCAAAATTCTTAATCTAAGAAAGAATCAAATAATTGTCTTTTACTCACTAGAGTCTTGTTTAGTAATAGCCTTTATAATTTTTAAAATAAGGGTAATAATTAATAAACACCTTTTCTATCACTTAATTAAACTTTTAAGATAAATAGTAACTAGTCAGTAATTGGTGCAATGAATGATAAAGTTAAACAAAATATTTTTTTCTATCTTTTATTTTTTTTCTAAATATAAAATTTAATAATTATGGTAATTATTCAAAGTTATTTATTATAATTACTCATAGGTATTTATTATAATTTTGTTTTCATATAAAACCATATATATTTGATAATTCAATAGTTGGGGGTGAGAGAATTTGAACTATGTAGTCACTGCTAGAAACACAAAGGGGTGCTGGTTGAGCTACAAACCTACAATTACAAGGCTCTTGACATGCATTCTACTATTTAAAGAAAATATAATTTAGTAAGATTCTAATGAATGTTTTAAATATAGACTAAGTTTAAAATTAGTTTAAAAATATAATAGAATAATGGCGTATAAAATTATAAGGTCTCAAAAGTTTAAGTGACAAAATATTATGAGTTCAACCAAAAGTTAGAAGTCTTTAATTTTATATATATTATAGATTTATTATAATACTATTAGAGTAAGTGGGTAAGTGGGGTTTTAGGTCTATATATATTTTTTATTTAGTGTTAAAATTTTCACATAATAACTAAGGCTCCACTTGTTTGAACATATATATTTTTTTTTTGGGAATATATTTTCTAATAAAAAAAATCTAATGGAAATGGCTTGTTTTATATTGTTTGGTTGTATTTTTATAATGTCTTGAAAAACATTTTTGGTGTTTGTCTTGTACAAAAAATCACAAAATTTCTTTTATATAAATATATATATATTTATATATATATATATACACACACATATATACATATATATATTAAATAAAAAATTTAATTCATTCGATTAAAATTAATACAAAACATCTAAAATCAACCTAAAAAAGAAGCACAATCAAAATCAAATTATTGAAAATTACACTAATATGCACAACCAAAATAAGAGTACCAAAAAAAATTTAACAAAAATTATCAACTAAACTTACACATTTACATACATAATTATAGATACTTGAAACCTCCAAAAATACACTTGAGAGTTGTTTTTGTGTTACTTTTAAAATTTTAGAAGCAAGTCTTGAAATTTTGAGATATATCATGGTCATTTTGGAGGTTTTGAGAGGTGGTAATTGTTATTTTGAGGTTTTGGGGGTATTTTTTCATTTTGGTGGTTTAAGAGTATTTTAGTCATATTGACATTGAAGGTTTTAAAGATATTTGGCCATTTTGAAGGTTTCAAGGTTATTTTGATCATTTTGTAGGTTTGGAGAGTATTTTAATTATTTTGAAGGTTTTCAAGAGGTAATTTGGTCATTTTGAAGGTTTTTGCAGCATTTTTTTTAGGTTTTAAATGTATTTTGATAATTTTGGAGATCTATGGCTATTTTTGTCATTTTAGAGATTTCAAGGATGCATCAATCATTTTGAAGGTTTTGGTATCATTTTAGAGGTTTTAAGGATATTTTGGTAATATTTCTATTATTTTGGTGGTTTTTGTTATCTTGAGATTGAAAATGTTATACAATATTTTATAGGTGTAAAACATTTTTCAGCCCTAAATAAGGGTTTTTTTCTAGTCAATAGAAGATGATTTTGTGACCAAGTGTTTCAACCATATCTTTTTTTTAAAATATTTTATACCGAAACAAATAGGGGCACTAATATATCATTTTGCTTCACCACAATTTCAAAATTTTGGATAGTTATTTTCTTTTGGATATATTACTTTTTGTAATCGATAAAACTCTATATCCTTTATTACATTATAGGGGAATTCAAAAAATGTCTGAATAAGAATGTGTAAACAAGCCAATGGTTAATTTCCAACAAAATTGACTATATTTATTTTGAGTAAAGTTTATGTCTAGTGTTCTAGTGTATTAGAAAAACACAAAAGAGATACATGATCATTTTTAGACACGTGTTTTATTTATGTCGCATCTAAAATTCTAGAGCATTAGATGCATGCCAAACAATTATCTATCATATTCCTTTGGAGGGGACCCTTAACATTAGTTATATATTAGAGCTTAAGTACAGATCATAGGGAAGAAAATCATTTTATTCCCTTTGACACCCTTTTTTTTTTTTTTTTTGTGAAATGAGTCCCATCAAAACTTTGAAAAAGAGAAAACCATCATTTAATTGACCACCACCTAATCTTAACATCCATGTTCACAACTTCAAACCCATGAATTCTCAATTTATTGTAACTCCCAAATTTTTCTCCATTATTGTACTGAAAACATGATATTAAAATATCTTTTTGTGTGTAATTATTGAACCTAAATCTATACCTTAATGAAAGGTTTATGAGATAGGACACCCTAACCCATTGTGTAGCATATGAGCCTTCTAAGTAAACTTTGATTCCAATGGACCAAATTAAATATTCACTTATAGACAAATAGAATATAATGAAAGTCGATCTGTACCTCAATCTTCATCACACTTTCATATTTTTTTTCCCTCTTTTGTTTTTTATAAGGAAAATGACATTATTTAGAGATATTCTCCCAATGTGAATTTCCTATCCTTTAGTGGGGAAGAGAAAAAAAATGAGAAACTTATTAATTAAAATAAGGTCAAAAAGTTGGCCTTCACTGTTGACCACTGTCAATGATTTATAGGCGTCATTCAAACAATATGATATATTGTTCAATTATCTCTTCTACAAAGATGGGGTTGGGTTCTCAAATTTCAACGAGTCACTATTACCTTCTTTTGTTTCACGTTATCTTATTCCCGATGTTTCTACCTTGAAATCATTCCAATTTTGCCTAAAATTTCTAACGTTGTTTGGGTTTGTCTTATTAGAAATTGCATGATTTTTTTAACCTCTTACACTGAAATTGGTAGGTGATGGATCGAATAAGAGAGGCTTTTTGGACTTGCACTTGTTTTTGGTTTATTTTCTCTTCCCCAATGATGCTACTTTAAGCCCACATGACCAAATACAACAAAGTTTCGGTAAGCTGTAAACCAAACAGTCCCATCACACACACACACACAAATAAGGTGGGGTTAGTGAGTTTTGTCACCTAAATTTACCTATATTATTTATGAGAGCTCTAATTATAGAAGAACTCACTTTCTTCAACAATGCTTTGCACATGTCAATCAAATCAAGAATTAAAAAGGAATAGAAAAAAAATTAAAGATCACCCTATTGACTATTTAGGCAGGATTCAAGGTATTAGTGTATGTGTCAATGTATATCCTCTAATCCCCCCCCCCCCCCCCCAAAAAAAAGTATCTCAATTGGACTTATGAGGGAAATTAGCATTATATTAATTTACCACTAAATTGTCCATTTAGACTTCAGGATTACTATTTAGTATTTAAGCACACCATTCATGAACCGATGATGAGTCGTATCACATCAATTATTGTTGATATATGCAAAATACCTTTTGGTTCTTTCTTTTGGACAACCTTCTATTATTTACAATATTGTTTTCTTGAAGTCAAATAAAATGGGAAACTGACGCAGATCACTGAAAATTGTCACTATATGTATCATTGGAAGTTGTTAAATAATAGTAAATCATATGAAATGTTGAACGTGCAATTTAGGAGGTACCAGGAATCACATTTATCAGGATTAGCAGTGACAGTATCCAGAAATAATGATAGGAAATGTGACCCAAATATATAAATGAAAATGAAAGTTTTAGTGACCAATATACTAAGAAAATAAAAAGTATAGAGAAGCAAGACAATATGCAGGAAGTAATTGCAACCAGAACTTCAAAATAAGAAACTTTAGAATGAACAAAAATTATTTATGCCATCTTATACTTCATTAAAATTGAAACATGTCACATGTACTTCCATTTTTCTTTTCTTTATAAATTAATTAAAGTTAAAACCAAAAAAATTCAAACGAATGACATATTATAATTGATGAAAAATAAATTCAAATATTAAGAGTGGGACAAAAAAATTTCGTTTTTCTAGAATCACCCAATTCTCCCGTAGAAAATAATCTGAATCTGTAATAGGTATTTTTTTGAGTAATTACCTATTGAGGTGGTAATTACTCAAACGCCATTATAGTCCTCTCAAACGCCAGTATTGACCATAACTATGTCAATACTTACAAAAGCGCCGCTGTAAGCATTTGTTTATAGCAGCAATCACTAAAACCGCCATAATAGGTGATCCATAGTGGTGGTTCTAAAAAACGCTAATATAGGTCAATATTTTTGCAGTGCCACTTGTGGTTAGAGAAAAGGAAAGTAATATGAAAATCAGTTATTGCAATTCCTTTAGCATCTTAACATTTTGTTTTGAAGTTCATAAAAGAATAGAATGAATAAATTATAATGGAATGTAATGGAAAGTAAGGACAGAGTATTCTAAAGCCTTTAGAAATAAATACACAAGTGAGTAACAGTTTTCCTGGGTCTTCGAGGAATAGAGACCATAGTAACATGCATGATACTATTTGATTTGTTATGGATTTATATTTAAAGTTACCATGTACGATTGCCACTAATAAATATTAAATTGGCTTACGATCATCTATCATCATGCCACATCATCCGTAAATGGGAATAAAAGTGTTTGTCACTTTTACTGGAAAGCGCATATATACATTTGTGTGTTTTGGTGCAAAAAGAAGGATGCTAATTAATAGGCTGCTTGTCTTTTTTTGCTGAATAATTAATAGGCTGCTTGTCATGAAATTGTAAAGTGACTGCGTTATATAACCAAAAATCTATCCGATCAATTCAAAGAATTAGTTTAATGATATTTGTTATTACTTGTTTGTTTTACACCCACACTTACTACAAAAAATTGGGACTATTTCAGCGTTTTGAAACTGCTGGGATAGTTTCAAAAAGCTCTGGTATAGACTAAAAAAGTCTATTTCGACACTTTTTTTCTCGGCGCTTTGTAGTGCTACGCAACGAGAAAGAAAATCCATATTCATATTTGGAGTTCAAAATTGCTATAGATAGAAAATGAAATTAATGAATGATAGAATTTTCTTTCAATTTGATTTGAACAAATTAAAGTTCCTTCAATACGTGTCAAGTCAAATAAGCATATACTTATGCTTTTAGTCATGTAACCCTACTTGATATATAGTCAAATAAATGACTTATTTAAATTATTTAATTTAATACATATAGACTTAGAATCTTCATGCAATGAAAGAGATTTTCTTATCCGGTTTGCATGAAAAACCGTTTTTTTTTTTTTTTTTGAAGAAATATTGTGAGCATGATTTAATAGTGGACGTTCCTCAAGAATTTAGCGCTTCTTTTACTATCTTCCTACACAAAATAGAGACCTATGAAGCACATAAGCGAGTATAGCTATGGGTATGGATACAACATAGTAATATGGAAATTTTTGAAAAATTAAGATACAATACGACAAAAATATGCATATTAATTAATTATTAAATATACATTTATTTATATTTTGAAATATTTTTAAGCATTTATTTTTGTATATAATGTTAAACATATATCAATTTAAGAGCAACAATGGATACTAAAGTGAATTCATGACTAATAAACTATATTTAGAAATTAGAATACAAACCAAAAATAAGATTCAAAAGAGTCAATAAAAGATAACTATGTAAGTGTTTAAAATTGAAACTAGAAATAAATAGAAGATAAGTCATGAGTGTCCCTCTTGTGTTCTGAAAATTTTCAGAAAAAAAAAAAAAAAAAAAAGGCTGGGACATGCGTAGTGTCTAAGACGTGCCCCATGTTTGACACTGGTACAACACCCTAAATGAAATATCATTACTTTTTAGATAAATACATATGTAATTAATAAATTAAGTTTGCACCACAATGTTTTGATTTTGTATATTTTGAAAAATTAGCTTATATCCTATAGCGATTTGATTCCCAATCTACTACGATAGGCCTTGTATAATTGAGTTGGGTCTTTAGTAACCGTAATCAAAAGAACCAATGCTAGTTAGATGAAACCTAAGAATTCTGTAGTCAATTAAAATTTTCTAGTACACGTGTTCCAACAAAGAAGCTTATGGTTTAAATCCTTTTCCCGACTATCAAATTGCTTTAAGAAAAAATTTACTTAAATAATAATGAGGTGTTTCTTTTTTTGAGAAGAAAAATAATAATGAGTTATAGATACTTGGAAAAAGCAGCTTCCTTTCTTAGATCCTATATTATAGTCCAGGGGCTATAACTGTGTTGGGCCTGAGTTTGAGTCATCTACTCAATCACTGCGTGCTTGAAGGGGTGGCAGCATAATTTATACATAGCTCTTCTCGCTAATTTCTCTATCTTTGAAAAGAAATCGCCTATCATTTCATAAGTTAATTTAGACCGTCGGCAATCTCTCAAATATACACGACAAAAGATGACATTATAAGGTGATAAAGCTTTTTAAGATTAACACTGTATCTGTTAAAAAAAAAAAAAAAAACACTAATTAGCTTACAACATGGACCATAAATTTACGTGCATGGTAACTTGAGAAATCTATTTATAAGTACATGGTTCATATCATACAATACAAGTACAAGCCATAACTAATTAAAACAGGTTTAAGAGAAAAAGTCACTAAATTTAGTTGTAATTTAATCAATACCATGCAATTTCTTCCCTACAATAATTTACCTTATGGAAACGTCTGAAAATATATTATATATAGCACGGCCATTATTTGCATTGCGACCAAAAGTTGCCAATACTTTTGAATAAGAACATGAAGATTCCCAGTACAAATAAAATACTATTATAATATATAAAAAAATAAAATAAAGCTTGAAAGGAAAGAAGACGACTTAATAAACATAATAATGCTTCTCTAATCCAAAGTCCATACTCACATTAGGAGGAGAACAAAAATGCATGGTGATGCATGCCATGTTGACGGCTGATTAATGCTATTAATGTTGCCATTAATTGCAGTCTCACTCGTAGTTTTTCCTTGAACTTTTCTAAGGTTTTGACAAATTAAATTCATATACTTTAATACCACTCCTAATCATAGCAAGTATTATATGATATTGTGTCATAATTAGTAGCAAAGATATCAAGATTTTCCCTCAGATGAGCATCCTATCAAGTTGGGTTCCTCTCTTTTCCTTTCTATCCATGTCTCTACCTTTACACCCTCCTATATCATGCATGGACCCCTAACAATACATACACCTCACACAGACAAAGAGAGAGAGAGAGAGATGTAAAATGGAAGCAAAGGCACACAAATCTAGAGTGAAAAAATTGTGGTGGGTGGGGTATGTTTTGCGAGTCCATAACAATCTTTTGTTGCATGACAAAATGGGGTCACCCACCCTCCTAAATTCTCTATCTCCACAACCAAAAAAAGAGAGAAGAAAAAACCCTTTTGGGTCCCTCAGACGGGGCTGGAAAGGGACTTCCACCACTGTTAATTTTGCAAAATCACGCAATCTGATATGGGAACATGGCTCAGTGGACCTACCCCAGTGGTGGGGTCTTGGTGTCCTGGACTAACCCATATTATGTGTACCCCTTCTCTTCCAAAAAGAGAGTTAAAAAGAAAGAAAAAGAGAAGCAAAGGGGTTCATGATAATTATATAGCCAGGGAGACAAGAAAACACCAAGTGAGTCTGTGTAGCCATTGACTCCTCTCCCTTGAGCTCCCATCATAAGCCCATTAATTATATATATGTTAAGAGGAGAGAGAGAAAGAAGAGCCATCTTTGAAGAAGGAGTGTTTCCAAGCTTTGGATGCTTTCAAGATATGAAATCTTTTATATGTGAAATGTCAACCTTGTGAAATCTAAAAAGTCAATTGCTTTTCTTACCATTATCTCTCTCTTTTTTCTCTCTCTTGGATTCTTCTGAGCCAAGGGATGGAGGTGGGAAACACTCTCAATTGTCACCAAAAGGGGTGGTTGGTGCTGGTCGACCTTAACCAAAAAAGGTGAATTTTAAGGCCAGATTCTAGCTTTGAGGTTTAAAAGCTTGGTAGAATTTAAATATAAAGAAAATATAGATTCTTCATATAGTGAGGCAAGGTGTGCTTTAACAAAGAAAACATATTCTTAATCCAGTAAGACTGAACCCTAATATATCTCTTTTGCCACTTGGCACATAGAAAACGAAAAGCATGGGCAAGTTGAATTCATGATGACGCTGCACATGAAATTATAGCATAATAGAGATTACTCTACTTTTAATTTGACCTATACAACTAATAAAAGTACTAGGTATTCATAAATGATCTATCAATGGTCAATCTTTCTTCCTCATCCATGAAGCCTTGCCACTTCCTGTTATTTTAATAGCCGTTTCTCAAAAGCCTATCTATAGAGGGTCAGGCCATACCTCAACGATATGAGGAGCGACATTGAGCGAAGTCATCGGATCCCTTATTTAGAAAGAAACGCCCTCATAGAGAATAATAGTTATCTCCATATTTATTGTATCTAACAACCTCCCATTGCATTTAATGTGATGTGATTGCTCCCCCCTCTTTGAAGTTGGTTAGAAAATTCAGCCGCCTAATTATACCTTGGATGTCACCAAATCGGGTGACATGCATCAAACTAACTAGAGAAATGAGGGCTTTGAGGCTTAATTCGGGAGAAAAGAGAGAGATGGCTATAAAAGATATATACCAACTTGAAGAAGAAGGTGTGATTTTTACGTAACTTTAATGGTCCATTTGAATTGAGAGAGAAAGAGAGGAGATTTTTACGTAACTTTAATGGTCCATTTGAATTGAGAGAGAAAGAGAGGAGAGTGGAGAGGAGTAGAGCAGAATAGAGTAGAATTAGATAAAAATAGGCTAATTTTGGCCCAAATTTACTCTACTCTACGCTACTCAGCATCCCTCCCCTCAATCCAAATAGACAGTACTATTCCACAAATCTCAAACTCACTTTATCATTCGAGTGTCACCGATGAATCGGATATACCATTTTTACAATGATCATGTTTGAGAAGATAGTTGCTGACGATACATCTTGACTTTCATCAATTCCTAATTCCAAGAATCCCAACTCTCTCGTTGACTTCATAGGTACATACTTGTCTCCTAAAAGGCTTTTATGGTTGTCAAGGACGCGTTAAATGTTTAAAACTAAGAAGTCACAAAAAAAATTTACTTTTAATTTCTCCTGCTTTAAAGAAGAGGGAAATTGAAGATTAGAATTTGAAAATCATTAAAATAACATTTTAATTATTAAGTGGCTTTAAATAACTTAAAATTTTGTAATTATCCTAAAACAAATAAGAAATTCAAGCAAAACCCACCAAAAGTCAAGATTCGAGCTAAGATGTGCACAAGACACAAGTGTAGATTTGCACCTTGTCCAAAGACATGGGTGCCAATCGGCACCTATGCTGTGATTGTCGCCAAATTTGAGTTTTGGTACACCTTATCAGCTCAAACGTAGTTTAAACATGCATTAAGGAAAAAAAAAAAGTTTAAAAACACTTAGAGGGATGGAAATAAAAGAAATTCGAACCCTCTAATCCATTCCCCTCTATAAAGAGAACCTCTCATCACTAAATTGGGAGATTCCAACTTTTTGTAGCTATGAAGCTTATTAAAATTTGAGAATCATTAGATGCTGCAGATATTTTGAGGGAACTAACTAAAATGAGGCATTACATATATCCAAACACTTAAATTGTCTAAGTCAAGCAAGCTACAACAAGCATCACAACATATTGCGTTCATCAACACACACAACTCCCTCCATCAGTGACGAGGAAAATATGTGGATTAAGAGATCCAACAATTCAAAGAGACACATTCACTTTTAAATCTACCATTAAGCCATTTGAAGGAGATAGTGCATGCAGGTATAAAATTTATAACCCGTTAATAACATATTGGGGAAATTAAATTTTTTGTCCCTATATTTTGGTCATACTTTCAATTTGGTCCTCATGTTGTATTTATGTTTACACATATGTTCAACATAATATTTGAATGAGTCATCTTCTTATTCAAAGGTAAAATCTATTATATTTGTACTTGTTATTGTTGCTAATATGTGTGAAATGTTTAAGATGGTACTTTAAATGGAATAATCCAATTTCAACTACAAATTCATTTTTTCTAAATTTCATTCCTTATAAATTTTGTATTTACTATATGAGAAAGGGTGATGTTTAAGAAACGAAATTAGGTATGGAAATAAAGTTTGCCTAAAATAATTGTTGTAGTTTATATGTTTATGAGCACGTATATGATTTTATATGTTTATAAATCTAACTTTAAGGTTTTTTTCCTTGTAAAATATTGGCATTACCTAATTATTCAATTTTTTCTTATAACGTAATAAATAATACAACATTACAAAACTCCAACAACTTGCATGGAATTTATATTTTACATAACATACTTCTTAACATCCACTATAATATTATCTTGCCGGTGATCTTTCGATTCTTACTGTTCTTGTTTAGTTTAACCCAGCAAGCGATTTATAATCCACGTCATCATGAGCTATTAAGTGATTAGAGAATATAAACTCTCTATAACGCCATTATCATTGGTTCAAATAAGCTCGAGTATATTGGACTTGAAGTATCTCTTCCACCTTGCCCCAATAGTTGATGAAGATATTCCAGAATTATTGACTATTATATCTCTAGTTGGTTCATTGATTAGTATTGGGTTAATCTACAAGATCAGAAGATTTGTAATCCTTATTTAGTCATTGACACTCCTCACTACACAGTTGACAATTTGTAATAATTAATATAAAATTTATTATGATCAACATTATTATTGAATTTAGATTATCAATATTTGCAATATTTTGTATTTAGATTTCAATATTAAATATAACATTACAAATTATTTTATTTGTTTAATATAATAAAACACACCAAAACTAGTCATTTAAATAAATTAAAATAAATGTAAACATAAACATAAACATATATACAAACAACTATTGCTTGTATATTGTTTAAGATGGTACTTTAAATGGAATAATCCAATTTCAACTACAAATTATTTTTTCTAAATTTCATTCCTTATAAGGTTTTTA
This sequence comes from Notholithocarpus densiflorus, assembly GCA_030021035.2. NCBI lineage: Eukaryota > Viridiplantae > Streptophyta > Magnoliopsida > Fagales > Fagaceae > Notholithocarpus > Notholithocarpus densiflorus. The sequence continues at coordinate 140,583 of JARYZH020000312.1, read as the reverse complement.
TCTACCATACAAGAAAGGGTGATGTTTATGAAACAAAATTAGGTATGGAAATAAAGTTTTCCTAAAATAATTGTTGTAGTTTATATGTTTATGAGCACGTTTATGATTTTATACGTTTATAAATCCAACTTTAAGGTTTTATCCTTGTAAAATATTGGAATTACCTAATTATTCAACCTTTTCTTATAACATAATAAATAAAATAACATTTCAAAACTCCAACAACTTGCATGGAATTAATATTTTTCATAACATACTTCTTAACATCCACTAGCATGTTTCTAAAATCTTTTTTTCCTTTCTTGTTAACCTTAAAATACATCAAAAAATTTGCTTAAATGTTTTTTTTTTCAAGCGTAACTTAAGTATGCATCATGTGCAACAAATTTATCTATGTAAGAATATAAGATAATTTAATAAACAAACCAAATTGTATAATGTTGCGACATGAAAGTAATGTTGCAACTTCTAAATTATTGGCATTGCAATTGTAGCCCTGATCACTCTAAAATTGGACTGCATGATAGAACTTAGTGCTTTGATAGCCATTTAACCTCTCAAAGCACTAAGTTCTATCATGCAGTCCAATTTTAGAGTCAGGGCTACAATTGCATTGCCAATAATTTAGAAGTTGCAACATTACTTTCATGTCGCAACATTACTAATAGTTAACACTTATATAATAATTAAAGTGTTGTAAGTGCTGATTTTGCAACCACTTACAAAGTTGTTTAATTAAAATCAAGAGTTTAATTTCAATTAAAATAATGAAGTTTCATATCAAATGAAAACGTTAAAATAATTTCTATTGTAGTTATATTTTCATTATTCTAATTGTATTTATGTCTAAATATATGTTCAATATAAGACTTGAAGAATGATCTTCTTATTTGAAAAGAAGTTTTATGATTTAGGAGATCTATAAGAAATTGAAAGCAAATTTTATTGTGTTTGTACTTGTTACTGTTGCATATATGTGTAAACATATTTTCAAGATAGATAATACTTGAAGTGGAAAAGTCCAATTTCAAATTCAGTTTTCTCAGCACCACTCATTATAATGTTGGATCGAACATTTAAAAAATTGTGATGTTTAAGAAACAAAATTTGGTATGGAAATAAAGTTTGCCAAAAATAAATATTGTTGCTTATATGTTATGAATATGTTTAGGATTCTATATATTTATAAATATTTTGTCCTTTTCAAATAACCATAGGACACTAAAAAATTTAGCCAAAGAATATTATTTGGCAAGCATAATCGATGTATGCCATATGTTTGACAAATTTTCTATCCAAAGATATAAGATAGTTTAATACTCAATTCTTATTTTTATGTACAACTTCAGAAAATACATCTTACATAAACTAAACAAGTCAATTCTTCTATCCTAGTACAAATTTTCAAAGAGTTATCAACATAAGATGTTACTTTTTTGCCAGTCCATTAGCATCTTGTGAGGAACAAGGAAAGCATTATTACCTAAATCCACATAAAATATAAACACAACATTGATAGGATGTCTATACGAAGTATTTGAAGCAAATTGTAAAACATGGATGGCCTGAGCAATATCAGATGCATGTTCCGAAAAATCTAAGTTATCTCCCATCTCAATAGGTAAATTTTGAAAGAGTAATTTCAATGGTTGGTTTGAAATTGGCACATGAAACTTTGTATATCAACCATTTTTAACAATAGAAAAAAAATATGTTACATCAACATGCCAGTTAGAGATTGAGCTGCATTTCATGGTTTCTAGTGAACTAACTTGCATGCGAGTTAAAACCACTCTAGAAATAAATTTCATGTTTCAATGCAGAATTCTCATTGATGATCAATAGGAAAATTAGACATCTAATCCTACCTAATTTTGATTGAACACCATTAATGAAGAAATCCCCAAAAATCCAATGTTATATGACACAAAAGGAGAATAATCAAATCCAGAAAAAAGCAAAATGGATAGAATAGAAGAAGGAAAATGATAAAAGTACTACAACTTTTATTACATAAAACTTACAAACTTATGTGGCAATGAGTCTAATTGGTGAGTTTCAACAACCTCATAATTAAATATTTGAATTGTCTCTTTATGATTTGTGACACATCCGTTTGTAAGCTCAATGTAATAAAACAAGATACTTAATTATAGCATTACTTTTATTTATATATATAAACAAAGAACAACATAATAGGTTGGTAAAATATACGAGGCAAAGAAAGATAATGAAAACATTCCTCAAAACTAGAAACGGAAAATTTGAATACTTAAGTTTACATGGACAAAAAAAAAAAGTGGAGAAAAATATAATAATAAATGAGTAAATGACATACCAATGATGATTACAACAGGTAATAATAATAAAATGAATAAAAATATAGTTGATACATGAATCGAATTAGAAAAAAGAAGTCACATAAAAAAGAAAAAGAAAAAATCAAAGCCACAGAGGGGAAGAAAAAACCACAAAGGAAATGGAAAACAGTCCAACACAATGGAAAAAAAAAAAAAAAAAACAAGATCCTTACATGCAATATGCACAAAAGGGACTAAAACCTTGAATGAGAGGGCTAGAGGAATTGCATGCTTTACCAAACAAAAACCAATTCAACCTATTTCTCTAAGTTCTAGCTCAGTCTATATATTTTTGGAACAACTTTACTACTTAAAGGGTAATATTGAAAAAAATAAAAATATACTACATACATCTTTTGTGTATCGGAGTTATGCAACATTGAGTTCTAAGTCATAGCCCAAAGATATATTGCTCTTGATAGTCGTTATGCTACCCTAGGTCGATGTAGTTGGTATTAATTTTGTAGCTCCAATAGAAGTGGTTAATTAAATCAATCACTTTTTTTTTTTTTTGGAGAAGGAATTAAATCAATCACTTAGTTTCAGTTAAAAGAACAAAAGTTTACATCAATATAGAATGTTAAAATTTGAATTTTAGGGTCTGCTTGGGATCTTAAAAACTTTTTGCTAAAAGTATTGTAGATAAAATCATAAGTTAGCTGAAATAGTATAATGAGACCTATAAATAATACAAAAAAGTACAGTGAGACCCATAAATAATAGCAAAAATAAGCTGAATAGTAAAATAAGCTGACTTTTTAAGCTGAATAGTATTGTGGAAATTGCTACTAAGAAAGATCTATCATCATATTTTTTCAAATGATATAAGAACATGAACAATCTTAATCTAAAAACCTTAGATTTAATGCATGTAGAGTATTAAGAATTTATGAAAATGAAGAGATGACTTACCAATCATAAAGATGAAGAATTTTGATGAATCAAATACCTCAAGGGCAATCTTGAACAACTGAGCAAAAAGTGTCAAGAGAGAATCAAAAGATGTGAAAGAAAAAAAAATGCATAAAATGACTGGGAAACTAATATAGTTTATTTAAATTTCTTGACTATCGAATGGTTGAACATCAGTCAAATTGAGTTTGACCAATCAATGATCGATCAAGAACATTGAGAGTTCAAAGAAATTCCCATAATTGTTTGATTGATTGAGAGTGTCAAAGATCCTGGGAGAAGGGGTGTTTGGTAAGGTATTTTAAATAATGGTTTTCATTGTTTAAACAACATTACACGTATTTTCACGCACTTTTCACCCACACATATTTAAAAAAAATACAAACAACATTACTAGAACAACATTATCAAACGCCCCCTTACTTGCAAATAGCTTCTCAATATAGGGCCATGATTCTTTAGGCAATATTTTAGCCTCTTTTTGGCATTTTAGTGAAGGCACTTAGTATAGGGGTGACCATATATTCATGTTCACGTGTTGGATTCATATCGTGTCAACTCATGAGTATTCAACTATATAGGTTGACACTATGTTTATTAAATGGGTCAAAATTCTTCAACTCTAATACCACATCTTTATTAAATAGGTCAGTCATATTGACATGCTTATCAGATTTTATCAAAGTGAAAAAAAAAAAAAAATAGTGTTAATTCAATTGATTTAAATTATGAAAAACCAAACAATAGATTTTTTTAATAAAAAATTCAAAACTAATATAGTAACTACATAACAAATAATCATTAAAAAAATAAAGCATATCTCAATATTACAAATAATTAATCAAAACTTGTCAAACAAATTAAATCTCAACAGCTAATGCTAAATCCTAACAATCAATTTAAGGAAAATATATAAAGGACAACGACAATGATGCGATGGTGGCAAAAATTTTAGAGATGAAAGTAAAGGACGACGTCAACTAAGGTTTTAAGTGATAGGGAGAATTGACGGACGAGGGCAAAGGCAGCTTGGAACTGCAATGGCATAAGGGTAATGGTGGCTAAGAAAATAAAGTGAGGTTAGGTGAAATACCACAAACTTATCTATAAATTGGTATTAAAAAAAATTATAAAAAGTTACTATATATTTTATTATAAAAACTTAAGAATTGACGTGATAATAAATTTAATTAGTATTATTTTTTTAAAAAATTTGATAAAAATATTAGAATCATTCACATCGCTCAAAAAAATTATCAAGAAAGTGTATGTAGACTTCCAACCACGCAAACTTGCTACACTCATTAACTTTGCTCAGAAGGTGAAATTGTGGCTTCCAACTTAAAGCAATCCAATGACCGATATCTTGGGGTAGAAAAGGATTGGGGAAAAAAAAAAAAAAAAACTGTTTTTATGAACAACGAATTAAGCAGTAAGTTTCTCTGTGTCTTTAGAAGTTAGGATTCTCTCTAATTTCTCTTCACAGTAGAATTAGTGTGTCCCTTCGCCGAAGGTGCTTAGTATCCTAGGAGTAACACTGTTATTCCTAGGCTTGTTGGGTTATTTTTTTGGGCTGGGGAAACAGTTTTGAGCGAGTGAGAGGATGGACGATTTGGCTCAGTGTTGGAATCAGCTCACTCTTTAAGATAGAGAGGGGCCAGGCTGTTGTTTACTTGATGATGATAGTAGTCAGAAATTTTCCATTGTTGCAAAGTTTCTGACTAAGCGAGCAATCAACATGGAGGACATAGCTAAGACGTTTAACCCGCTATGGAGAGCCAAGAATGGTTTCAAGATCCAGAGTTTTGGAGACCACAAAATTCTCTTCACCTTTGACAACAAATAGGATGTGGATAGAATTTTAGAAGGCAAACCGTGGACTTTTGACAAACATCTGGTGGTAATGAGTCGATATGAGACAGAGTCTCCGCTTCAAGATATAAAATTTGAGAAAACTAAGTTGTGGGTTCAACTTCATGGGATTCCTTTAGTCAAACAAGTCAAATGAGATCTGTGGTTGGACACGAACATGACATGTTTATTAAACAAGTTAGTTGTGTCAACCCAAATATGACATGAACTCATTAAGTTTCAACTCATAACTTGCTAACTTCTTGTCATGTCGTGTTCGCGAATTGTGTCAGATTTTGCCACCCCTTAGTCAGTATTGAGACATGTAGTCGCATTCGGATTAGGTTACGTGTTGACCAAATTTGGTGAAGAGCATCCGTTAGCTATGATAAGTCACTATTGGATTGTAGAAACTTTGTTCTTAGTGATTCAACGAGCAAAAGGGCTCATCAACATTGACGAGAGCATTCGATTAAACCAAATCATTTCAAGCGCTCCTATAAAGAATCACTCATGGCAGTTGACTATTAATCTATAAAATTAAGGCTCAAGGCATGGTCGAAGATTGTTTCAATTCATTGATCGAGAATTGATCAAGTGATCATAGGAACGAGTTTAATCAACTGAAGGAATGTCAAAAGTCGATAAAATAATGCAGAAATACAATTCTTCAAAGCAGAACTTGCAGAATTGATGCACAAGAATAAAGATGCCATGCAACCAATAGTTTATCAAAGTCACATTAGCAGTGCAATGTACCATATGTGATAAAACTTGCATGTCGTGTGTGAAAAAAGTCAGTGAAAAACCGACATAACAACATGGCGCTCCTGATGAACCACGTTTCTGAAAGTTCTCAAGGAAGTCCGTTAGGCCTTCCCATCACAAAACCAAACGTGAAGGGGGGAACGGGATCAAAAGAAGAAGAACCGGAACCTTGAAGAGGATTCTGACCTGGAGTAGATTTACACTTAGGTGCCATGCGCAGTCTATCCGAGAGAGAGAGAAAGAGAAAGAGAAAACACAATCACAACCAGATGTAGGAATGAAAGGATACGTATGCATGAACTTGTGACGTGCAAAATTTAAATTGCATCATGGGTGAAAACCCCCTCACATCCTAGATCACTACGGCTTGACAAGCACTATCACTTGACTAGGTACATCCTTTTGCTCCCCCTTACTATATGCTTATTATTATTATTTTTTAAAGTGTATCATGTTCACACCTTATCTTTTTAAAAATGGGCAAAATTTACATAGTTTTACCCATTTGTATGTGGTTCTTTTACCTATTTTATAAACACTAGTTTTTAGTTTTTTTTTTTTTTTTTTTTTTTTTTTTTTTTTTTTTTTTTTTGTGATGAACACTAGTTCTTTCTATAAGCATGAGTGTAATTACAAAGTATAGAAACTAGCATATTGAGATCGTCATTTATGCATTTCTCATCAAAATTTGTTAATGTTTTGTCAAAACAACAGATCTAGACACAAAGGTCACATGACTGATTGCCTGCCAACACTCACATGTCCACCAAATTTGACTCAACTAACTAGGTGTGTGTTTGGGTTTTGTTTAAATAAATTTGCATTTTTGTCTTTTGTTTTAGTGTTTTTTTATTTTTTTATTTTTTTATTTTTTTTATAAATAAAGTAGCTTTTAGTTTTTGGGTAATGTTAACTGTGGGGGCCCTAGGATCGAGGATGGATCTAAAGAGTTGCAGTATAATTGTGGGGATGTCACAGTCCACGAGCCCGAGGAGGAAAGCCGCCGGAGGAAAGGAAGCGATGAGTCAAGGTACTCTAAGGCATTCCAAGTGAGAGCGAGAACCTGAAGAGAGAGAGAGAGAGAGTTAGTAGTCATAGGGGAAATTTTTAGTTTGGAGTAGCCTGTCGCCTCCACATTAAATGGTGGGCAACAGCTTTATCAGCTGCATTGATGAGAAAGTGACTTGAACAGTGTAAGTCATAGCTAAGCAAACTCCTTCCACCACCTTCTTTAGAGGTAGAAAGAGGCAAGTGTCAGGAGAGAAAGCTAGTTAGGTAGGGATGAATGGTTAAGATGAGAAGAAATGAGAAGTATATAAGAAAGAAGGAGTTTACAGAAAAAGGGATGGAGAGAAGTGTCAAAAAGAAACAAGAAGAGCATTGAGAAAAGAGAGTGAACAGTGCAACTTTTTGTATAATTTTAGCCTCCTCGGGCAAGCTTGTGGAGGGATATATGCCCATCTATTCTATAACATCAGCTTTTTCTTCTTTATTTTCATCCTCGGGCAAAGCCCTCTCTTGTTGTTCGTTCCCCTCTCTTACAAATTTTATTGATTTGGGCTAAGGTTGAATTGTACAACTCACTGTTCTAAGTGGGCTTGGGCTACTAGATTTTTTGATCCTTACATTAACGCTAATAGGTGTCTTTAAGACAATTATTAATAAACTATTTTAGGAAGGTTTTTATAGCAATTTTACGAGAAATTGAAAAAGCTATTAAAATATTAATTGTTTTTCTTCTTTTCTTATAAAAACTTTCCTAAAATGGTTCATTAACAAATGCTCTTAGGGCATTCGTTAACTTTTCCCCTTAGTTTTTTGTTACACAATTAACATAAAAATTATATTTAATACAATTACCTAGTTATAACTAAAAATAATTTGAAATCGTTTTGAGAAAAATGAATACAATCTCTTAGAAAATCTAATACAATCTGACAATCATTCCTAAGCTCTCTTAGAGCATTCACATTTGGAATCTACAAAAAATTCTATTTTACCATCTCAAAAGCTACTTTATTATTTATACCATACCATATCATTTTACAACACACCTAACATCCAAACTTTTATTTTACCATACTACACATTAAAATAATATAAAGTAAAATAAAAATATTCTCACTTTTCTCTCTTACAGAAAGCATGCTCATTCAACCACAACTTAGCAAACCCACAGATCAACGACAACTCACAGCAACTCACCGATCTCCACCACTGCACGAACCCCATCAGAACCACCACGTATGACCTCGCCACAACCCATGTCGGTCTCCACAGTTGCACAAACCCCATCGAAACCCATAACCACCAATCCTAAAACCCATTAAACCTGAAACCCATCAAACCTGAAACCTAGCTAAACCCATAAACAACCCATAACCAAACCCATCAACCACCGTGAGAGAGAGACCCATTAACCACGCTGATTGCTGATCTAGAAAAACCTTCACACCACGCCACCACCAGATCCATGCCAAAAAAACCACCACTGTGAGAGAGATATGTTAGAGAGAGGCTTGGAATGTCAAGAGAGAGAGGGATAGAGAGAGGAGATAGAGAGATTGATGAAGAGAGAGAAAGAGGCAGATATTTAAAGGTATGGAATAAAAAATATTAAATTGATTTGCAATTGTGCTACAGTATCGTTGCGAATTTGCAAGGTACTGTAGCACAATTGCAAATTTTTTTTACCATTACAATACCGGGTAACGTGTGTTTTTAATGCTTAGATGCTAAATAATTGCAACATATACCATTTACATCACCAAGTGTGAATGTTCTTAGAAAACCAATTCAATCTGGTAGACTTTTCTATGCTCTCCAAGAAGAACGTTACAATTTGACCCATCCTAAAGACACCAAAACTAGATACAGAAGAGAAATCCTACCACATTGTAAAGACAATGGGGTTTAGCGCAAGAGGAAACCATTTATAGCTAGAGAATCCATGGAAATGTTTGAAGGTTTGGTGCTAAGGAACTCAAATCTGAATCGGTTCGAGTTATACATATATTAGAGACTCCCTCCAAGGGCTTTAGAAGGTGGCTTGATCACCATTAGTAAAGGAGACCTAGTTGATTTAGGCCGGTTGGATACTCGCAATAAAGACAACAAAAAGTGATACTGAGGGTGGCAAGAGACCCATAACTGGGCCCTATGTAAGGGTTGAGGAGGGCTCACGTTGAGAATGACACTCACAACGAAGTCATTGAGGACTCATGATGCAGGGTGCATAAGCGACAAAAAGTAGAACATGTCTACCTTTAGAAAATAAGAAACAAAACATGTTTTCTACTAAAAAATAATCTTGAATTCACGAGGCTACCTTGAATCCACAAGGAGGGATAATATGGAATCCACTAGAAAATAGAGAGACTAAAGTCTGAATTTTTATTAATTGAATATTTATTAAAAAAAGGTTTACAGATTTGGAGGTCCATTTAAAAGCTTTGTAAAACTTGATATAAATTTTTTTTTTTAAATAAATCATAATTAATATCTAACCATTTTAGGAACCAAATTTGACTTAAAAATTAAAAGCACATAAATACAAGGAAATAAATACTCTAAACCTAAAATAATGAAAACTACATAAAAATACCAAAATGAATGAATTACAAAATTAAATTGTAAATTTTGTCCTATGTCAACTTAGGTGCACTTTAACCATTAAAAAAAAAAAAAAAAAAAAAAAAAAAAAAAAAAAAAACCTTAGGTGCACTTTCGTACAGAGAGTGTAAAGATGCCTTTGAGAGCCATTCTCTTTGTCTCTCTTTTTTGAGAGAGACTTCCAAAAATTCTTTATGGCAGTAAGTTTCAAAACTTTAGTTAATAAAAATAACTTGATCTAAACAATTTTTCAATTCAATTAAACATTGTTAATGTCATTTTTTGTGTAATTGGCTAATTTTTGATAAAATACATTTTACTTCTAATTGGGTAGATCTAAGATGGGTTTAGTACTTCAAGAAACATGTTATTCAAGTCAAGTATTAAAGATATGAAGATTGGTCTAAGAAACAAGTGAAGAAAAATTGTTCATTAAGTCTCGACAGATGGCTCGACAGATGCGTGCTATTGAAACTTAATGTGAAACTCAATAAATAGCTCGACAGCAGCTCGATCTATCAAGAATTACGATTTCAGAATTTCTAGATCTGAAATTCAGCCTAGCCTTGCATATTTGTTTGGAATTTCTTTTCTCATAACTCTAGACATATATACGACTTATTTGAAAGACCGTCACACATTAATACAAAGACTTAGAGACTTATCTTCTCTGTGTGAAGCTACTGCGTTTGTACGTCATAGGGTTTTGTAACCGAGTGCTTCTAAATTTTCATCATTGATGAAATGAAGAACTTTGCAGCCAACAATCTTTGTTCAAGTTGCTGAAGTTAGTCACGTACTTGAGATCCGTGCAAAAGGGTTAGCCACAAATTGGAGGTTTGTGCATTAAGGGAAAGAAGGCTGCTACAATATCAAATCCAATTGGGTATTGGAGCAAAGGTTCAACTGTAGGTTGATATTTTGAGAACGGGCAGGGGTAGTTGGTAATATTCCTTATACTTGTAACTGTTTGATTATTGATGAGTAGATTCTTGGGAATGGTGACTTTAAAATTACCCGGTAGGATTTTTGCCTTGCGAGGTTTTTCTCATTTGTCAACAAATCACCATGTCAAATTTATTTTTCGTTGCATTTAATATTTTTGGTGATTTGTTGGTGCCTCTACGATTTACATGCAATTGAATTTAATTAATCAACTTAAGTAATTGATTTAATTAACCGGGTCAAACTATCTTAATCCAACAAACATCTTCCTAGAATTGTGAAGGTCCTTGTCTCATTGTAAGGAAAAATAAGAAGTAACACTCTAGCATCCATTATGGACCATTTTCCAACCCTTCAACTCGGTTATTTGTAAATTGTTAAGGATCCAGTTTCATTGAAGTTGTGTCATTGTTCTCTTATTAAAAAAAAAAAAAAAAGGAAAAAAAAAAGTTGTGTTATTGTGTTTGTGTACCATACATAGAGGCATACAGCAAAGCAATTCTTGTCTATTTATACTAGTGATTTTTATGTTATGTTTTTTTGTTTTTCTTTTCCTCTAAAGAAAATTTCCTTTTACCGAGGTGTGGTCCATTGTCTCTGTGTTCACGCCTTCCATACATGCCCACAAGTCTGTCTCACATACCACAACATACATGCCCACCGTTTTGCACATATCATGCCTAACCATCCCCATAAGTATGATACATAATGTCCATGCATGCATAATCATCAAGAAAATGTTACTGTTTGCCTAAAGAGAGAGAAAGAGTGTAGCAATGGCAGGCTGTACTGTAGCTTTTTACTTTTTCCTAGACAGAGAAAGAGAGAGATATACAATACATTACAAGCCAACCCCATTTGTCAAAAAACGTCTCTCTGAGGGTCTGGCAGGCCAAAATCAGCTCTCTGCATTTCTACTGTCCTCTCATTTATTCCTTTCCCTTTTCTTTCTTTCTCTCTTTTTATTTATTTATTTGTTTTTGTACTTTTCAATTTTCACATCACACAGTTACAGAGAAGTCAGAGGAAAATTAAAAAAAAAAAAAAAAAGCCAATTCTACCAATAGTTATAGCCATATAGCCAGGTGGGCTTTTTATTTGCCATTGGCTATTTGTTTTTTCTGTTTACTTTCTCAGTCACATACACACAAAAACAAACACAGACAAAACACATTACACACTCTCTTTCTGTGGGTTGGTTTTTTCAATCTCTCCCTTTCAAAAATTCTCGAGATTGGTGTCTAAGATAAAGACCACAGTCCCTTCTTCCCTGTTCAAGTTCAAGCTCTTTGCTTTCACAGAAAGAGAGAGAAAAACAAAAAAAAAACCAAAGCCCACCAGCTGATGAAGGAGAAAGTAGGCTCTCTTGGAGGAGAGAGCCTGCCTGAGAACACTTCCACCACCACCACCACCAATAACAACAACAACAACAACAATAACAAAGAAGCTGATCAAGAAGCAGAACCAAAGCTACCACCTTTCTAAAATACCATTTTCACAAGTGTGCTCAACAAGGCCTTGACCCCAAAAACATCTTCTGGGTCTGTGTTAGTTTTGGCTTTTTATCTTTTTTTTTTTTGTTCATTTGGGTGGTTTTTTACTTCAAGATTTTGGTGTTTATAGTATTGTATTGTTGTATGTATGGCGCTTTCTATGCACAAAGATTCAGTGAATAAGCAAATGGATTCAAGCAAGTACGTGAGGTATACGCCAGAGCAAGTGGAGGCGTTGGAGAGAGTGTACACAGAATGTCCAAAGCCTAGCTCTTTGAGAAGGCAGCAGCTCATTAGGGAGTGTCCTATACTTTCCAACATTGAGCCTAAACAGATCAAAGTCTGGTTTCAGAACCGCAGGTATAGAGAGGGATTTGAATATTTGTACAAGATGAAAATTTTCTACTTTGTTGTTATTTAATTACTAATCTTGACTTCAATAAAAAAATGAAAGGTCTTTATTTTTTTCTTTTCTTTTAGTGGCTTGCACTTTATTTCTTTGGTTTGTTTTGGGGGAAAATGGGGAATGCAAAATGGGTTTTTTTTTCATGTAATGTTAGATGTGGTATAGGCCTGGGGTTTCCATTAAGTTTATGTTTGTGTTTTTTTAGTGAAGAAGTTAGAAGTGGTATAGGCCTTTGCTAATAGGGGTGGGGTTTTCATCTAGTTCATGTTTTTGTGTTTTTTAGTCACAATCAGTTCATTGTTGAGTCAAAATGGACTTATCTCTTTGATGACCCTCCATTTCTGTTTCATATTTAGTTTTTTCTGTTTCTTTCTGTATGGACTTGGAAAAATAATGAGAAAGAGTAGTTTTTTTTTAAAAAAAAAAAAAATTTTGGTGTGGGAGGGGGGTGGGGAGCAAGTGTGCTTTTGTTTAGTCTGCAATTAATGGATCTTTCTTGAAGAGAAAATGTGGTTTTATTTTGGATGATTTTACACTATTTCTCTTTGAAGTTGCAGAAGTTCTTAGAAAAAAGCTGTTTTCATTTTTCATTTTTCCCCATGATTTTGTTTTGATTCTCTGTGGTTTTGATTTTTTTGTTAACTCCTTTCTTACTCTTAAACCCTTTTCTTAAAATAGTGATATGATCTAATGCAAGTTTTGGCAGAGAATACAATCTTTTCTGGTTTGCATATTTAAAGCATATACCTCTTGTATTGTATTGGTAAAGAACTTGTCTTCTTGTAATGCATCAAATGGCTGTTTTCTGGGGATCCTGTTGGTTTCTCTCCTTCTGTCATTGGGTAGTTAAAAAGAAAAACATTACGCATTTTGTTTTCTTTCCAAAACTTGTGAGAAAAGGGTAAAAATTAAATGAAAGATAATGACAGCTAATCAGTTTGCTTTTTTTTATGAAATATACTTTCTTTATTCCTCTCGTATTCTCTGTGTCTCATCATTTTGGATATTTTTAATTCAATATATAGCAAAAGAGGTTAAAAGTGGAACTTTTATATGATTCTTTTTTATTTTAGAAAATTTAGTAGTAGACAATAATGACATATGTTCTCCTAAAATGTGTTTTTGTTTGTTATGTTCTGCTTTTGGGTGTTCAAATTAAAAGAATGATATTGACAGCTAATCAATCTGCTTCTTGAAAACATTCTTTTGTTTTGTTTATTTATTGATTGTTTCTGTGTTCTCATCATTTCTGGGTTTTATGATTTTCTCTTTACCCTGCAGAAATTTTAAATAAATGAATATTTTTATTCCTCCTGTTGCTGAACCAGTTTAAGCATATAATTTAAAATATAATAATTTGAGATAAGATAAATTCTACTTTAAATTTGATGTCTTGTGACTTTAGTGTATATTTTGGCCTGGTAAACTAATGTCTGCACATCTGATTTTACCAAGATTGGTCTTTAGACTGACCACAATAATTGTGGAAGTTTATGATTCAAAAAAGAAATTGAGGAAGTTTAGGAAAAGTTATTTTTGGGGTTTTAGGTCTTGTTTTGGTGTTTCTTGGACTAAAATAATTATATATTTTATACAAATTTGGAAATCTTCCAGCAATAAAATATAATCATTCATAAAAATGTTATTCATTTATAGTCTCAAGGGAAAACTGAGGATTTAAAATGATTTCCATCCTTTTCTATGTGTCATCGTTTTTTGTTCTTCTGACTTTTGACTTTTGCCTCTGCTTGTACCAAAATAAAAAAACAGTAAACCAATTTGCAATTTGCTTTGTCTCCCTCATACTTCCACATGGGTATCTCTTTGTTACATTCATATTTGCTAATGTTGAGTTCTCTATCATTTTAGACTAAGTAAGCTTAAGTAAATTCGGGGAACTTAGTTGATATGGAATTCAATTTTTCTTTGTAGATGCCGTGAAAAACAAAGGAAGGAAGCTTCTCGTCTCCAGACAGTGAATAGAAAGCTGACTGCCATGAACAAGTTGTTGATGGAAGAGAATGACCGCTTACAGAAGCAGGTATCACACCTGGTCTATGAGAATGGATACATGCGACAGCAACTGCAGAGTGTAAGTTACCTTGACCATTATCCACTAGCTGTTCTACTTTGTAAATAATCTCTAGCCAATTATTTTGAATTGCTTGAAGCTTCTTGTGCAATGGCCATGGTTCTTGACTTCTTGTGTTGATGTGCTGTAATACATGTTAATTTGCAGTTAAAGATATACTGAATGAAAGTGTAGTTTCTTTGTTAGATTAGCTATGCATGATTTGGTCTCTACATTGTGTCTCTTACATCCTTATTGGAACTCTTAATTATTATCACATCATTAAATCTTAAAATCATTCTTTGGCGGATTCTAACCAGGCATCTGGAACGACCACAGACAACAGCTGTGAGTCTGTGGTCATGAGTGGTCAGCAACAACAACAGCAAAACCCAACACCTCAGCATCCCCAAAGGGATGCTAACAACCCAGCTGGGTAAGTAATGTCTCTTAAGTCCAATTTATTTTAAAACCCACTAATTTGTTTTGGTTTAACCTTTTTTATTTGTCTTAGTCTTCTCGCGATTGCTGAGGAGACCCTGGCAGAGTTCCTTTCCAAGGCTACTGGAACTGCTGTCGACTGGGTCCAGATGATTGGGATGAAGGTAAGGCCTCTTAAATCTTTCTTCAGAGATATGTAGTGAGTTTATGTGCATGTATGCATTGCTCTGCATAAATGTTACTCCTATTAAAAAATATAACATTTCTAGTGATAATATGTAGCCTGGTCCGGATTCTATTGGAATCGTTGCTGTTTCCCGCAACTGTAGTGGGGTAGCAGCACGAGCCTGCGGTCTTGTGAGTCTAGAGCCCACGAAGGTATTTTTTCTTCCTGCACTACTGGTTCCCCCCCCCCCCCCCCCCCCTTTTCTTTTTCCCTCACGTTGATTTCTCAATAATCATATGCTGCTTTACTTGTATACAATGTATGATAAAATTCATTACAGGTCGCTGAAATCCTTAAAGAACGTCCATCGTGGTTTCGTGATTGTCGAAGCATTGATGTTTTGAGTGCAATCCCTACAGGAAATGGAGGAACAATTGAGCTGATATACATGCAGGTTGGTTGTCTATATAAGCTGGGTTTGACTTCTCAGTTTTTATCTTGCTTAGTTTTAAATCTTTCAATCTTGTTCTTTATTAGACTTATGCACCTACAACATTGGCTGCGGCACGCGACTTCTGGACGTTGAGATATACTACAAGTTTGGAAGATGGAAGTCTTGTGGTAATTCAAATAGTGCCTCCCACTAATTGTTTTCTGCTCTTGTTAAAGTTTGTTTCTAAAAATGCAAAAATGTTGCTTTGTGCATAGCAATAGTAATTGTCCCAAATTTATGAAGTATGTTGACTCTGCTCCCTAGGATGGTTTTTCACCTGATTGTAATACATTTTATTGTCTCAAAATGATATTTGCAGATATGTGAGAGATCATTGACCTCTTCTACTGGTGGCCCAGCAGGGCCTCCCACTACTAGTTTTGTTAGAGCTGAAGTGCTTCCCAGTGGCTATCTAATACGGCCTTGTGAGGGTGGTGGCTCCATAATTCACATTGTTGATCACGTCGATTTAGATGTGAGGATAAGAGCTGATTGAATTCATTTCTCCTACAACTTTGTCTTTTTATTCATTTGCTTATTTGAGTTCTTGGTTGACCTAGGCATGGAGTGTTCCTGAAGTTCTCAGACCACTTTATGAATCATCAAAGATTCTTGCTCAGAAAATGACTGTCGCTGTAAGAACTACTGCAAGAGAGATCTTTTTTCATTGATTTGGTCAATTTTGTTTTTTCACATTTTGTTCATGTATTCTTGCTACACAGGCCTTGCGACACATACGACAAATTGCACAAGAGAGTAGCGGAGAAATTCAGTATGGTGGGGGCCGCCAGCCTGCTGTTTTAAGGACATTCAGTCAGAGACTTTGCAGGTAAGACTTCCATGCTTTAAATTTGGAAACCTGGGCATCAGAATCAAGTGCACATGGCCTTGACCAACCAATTATTTACTTTAAAACATAAAATCTGAAACAATTGTTTTCTCCCATTTTCTTGGACTATTCTGGATTGTTCATTGACTATAAAGTTTTTCAAATTGAACTTTAGGGGTTTCAATGATGCTGTTAACGGGTTTGCGGATGATGGTTGGTCGCTAATGGGAAGTGATGGCGTGGAAGATGTGACCATCATGATAAACTCATCTCCAAACAAATTTCTTGGCTCCCAGTATAGCACATCAATGTTCTCAACTTTTGGAGGAGGGGTGCTGTGTGCCAAGGCATCAATGCTGCTGCAGGTTAGTCCGTATGCTATTTAATCACGTGGGGATGGTTATCTTTGGCTAGCTCATGGCATTCACTGTGGCATTTTTTATTTTATCCACGTCGACACCCCCCCCCCTTCCCAAAGTCTTGATTTTTTCTCAGTATCCCTATGGATTATGTAGACCTTAATCCTTATATTAAAATTTTGTTCATATTTGATTGTACATTAAAAAGTTTACAACTTTTCTTGGGGGTCTGCAGAATGTTCCTCCTGCCTTGCTTGTTCGTTTTCTAAGGGAGCACCGTTCGGAGTGGGCTGACTATGGGGTTGATGCCTACTCTGCTGCATGTCTTAAAGCTAGCCCTTATGCTGTTCCTTGTGCAAGACCTGGTGGCTTCCCTGGTAGCCAGGTCATCTTACCTCTCGCCCATACTGTGGAGCATGAGGAGGTGACCGTTATTTCTCTCTTTTCTCTGGGTTATATTTTTCCCCCCATGTTTAAATACAATTTTGTCTAAAAAAATTTCATTCATCTTAATGAAGTTCTTGGAGGTGGTTCGTCTGGAGGGTCATGCATTCTCCCCCGAAGATGTGGCATTGGCACGAGATATGTACCTGTTACAGGTTAGTCTAGTTATTGTCTTATATGGTATAGATTTTGTTAGTATGTTCTTAAAAAGTCTTGTGTCATTACTGTGGATTGTTCTTATTAAATGAGTCTATTTGTTTTTATTGAAATCTATGGTGGCAGCTTTGCAGTGGGGTCGATGAAAATGCTGTTGGTGCCTGTGCTCAGCTTGTCTTTGCACCTATTGATGAATCCTTTGCTGATGATGCTCCTTTGTTGCCATCTGGATTTCGTGTGATACCTCTGGATCCTAAATCAGTTCAGTGATCTCTCATCTTACTTCTGTAGATTCTTAATTTAATTGAATAATCACAGAACCATTCATAACTCTTAATTCGGAGTTTACTGTATTGTCAAAAGTGCATTTACCCTTGCCTTTTTCTATGATATTTGTATTGCAGGATGGGCCTGCTGCAACTCGAACATTGGATTTGGCTTCTACACTTGAAGTAGGAGCTGGTGGTGCTCGTCCAGCTGGTGAGGCTGATCTGAACGGTTACAACCTTAGATCAGTCCTGACTATTGCCTTCCAATTTACTTTTGAGAGCCACTTGCGGGACAATGTGGCTGCCATGGCTCGCCAGTATGTTCGTAGTGTTGTGGGGTCTGTTCAGAGAGTTGCCATGGCTATTTCCCCCTCCCGGCTTAGCTCCCATATGGGGCCCAAACCCCTTCCTGGTTCACCTGAGGCTCTTACCTTGGCACGCTGGATTTGCCGGAGCTACAGGTTTGAATGTTCTTTCATATTTGGTACCTTCTATTTCTAATCACATTTTCTTTTGGTTGCCATTGTTGTTAAAATATCCGTTTTATTGTGAAAGATTTGTAAGTCCTGAGCTTAACTCAAAAGTATTATGACTAGTTTGGGCACCGAGTATGCTGAGGTTTTAAATGAAAATGCAATGTAGGGCTAGGGGGTGTCAAACTTTTTCATTTCTGATTGCTTACTTTGGTATGTTTCAGGATCCACACTGGGGGAGAGCTCTTTCGGGTGGAGTCCCAAGCTAGTGATGCCATCTTAAAGCAACTTTGGCTCCATTCCGATGCTATACTATGCTGCTCCGTGAAAACAAATGTAATCACCTTTTTCTGCTTCTTCGCCTGTTCCATAATTCAAAGTTATGCACAACCAATACATCATAGTGTAATGCACCCTAGATCTTATCAATTGGGATAAATATGGTTGCAGGCATCTCCAGTGTTCACCTTTGCAAACCAGGCTGGGCTTGACATGCTAGAAACTACTCTTGTGGCCCTTCAAGATATAATGCTTGACAAGATTCTTGATGAAGCTGGCCGGAAGATTCTATGTTCTGAGTTCTCCAAGATCATGCAACAGGTATTACTGATTCTTAAGACAATTAGAAAAATAAAGTTCAAATATTAAAATGCATTTGCAAGTACTTTTAACAAATAAGCCAGCTTATATGTCAGTCACGTTTCATCTCTAATTAGTTAACACGCAAGACTGGTCTTCAGTATTCATTCAGAAGTGATTGATAACATCTAATGTGGGTGTTTAAATTTGCAGGGCTTTGCATATCTGCCAGCAGGAATATGCCTTTCCAGCATGGGAAGGCCAGTGTCTTATGAGCAGGCCATTGCATGGAAAGTTCTTAACGACGACGATTCAAATCATTGCCTGGCCTTCATGTTTTTAAACTGGTCTTTTGTGTGATGGAGAAAGCAGATCCTCAAAACATTATATATATATATATAGCTATTTATTATTAAGTTATATCTATTTTGCTTGTAGAAACTAAAAGACATTATGACATGAAATGTAGTCATGACAGGATCTCATGAAAACATTAAACATATCTATATATATGTACGGCTGTATGTTATTGTTAATGTTTGCTTAATGGTTTTGGTTCATCTGTGTATTTCATTCTAATCAGAACGTCTCTATGAATTTATCTGAAATTTCAACCAAAATAGATAATGTTAATGCTTGCTGGGAGCGTAGGTGGTAGCAGTGGGGGGGACCACACCTCCTGTCTAGTTTGTTGGCATGGTTTGGTTTTTCTTTTTGACGCTTCCAAAATTCCAATCTCTATCATTGTTCACTAGCTTTTGGCCTTTTTGGGTGTCATATCTGGTAAACAGATATAATAGTGAGTGTAATATTCCTGGTAGGTAGTCATGCTGAATTTGTTTTATTGTCATTTTCAAGGAAGTGTTATGTAGTCAAATTTATAAGCATGACTTGCTCTGGGATGTCATACAAATATGTTCTTTTCTTTAATTATTCATTGTTAATCTATATAAAACAACTCAGAAATCCCTGCAATTATATATAGGCCTATCATCTAGGAAGCACGAACAAACACGGTACGGTTTGACACGATTATGTGAGCAATTTTTGAAAAATTATAACATGACATGAGCGGGTACGACATCAGTCTATGATACGAAACCACTTGTATCTTATCTACGATTTCTTAACTAATTGGAAATGATTCTTTTTTCCCGTAATTTCTTATTCTTTTTTTTTTTTTTTAATTTCTGGCCAATGATTTTTTATTGAAAGGATAAATTACAGAATCTCCCTTGAGGATTAGTGTAATGTACACTTAAATCAATGGTTATCTATTTTTCCCCATTTTTTTTCACAAAGCTTCTCTTTTGGCTAGAATGTCCTACATTTTTACAGGGTGGACATTTATTTTTGTTACGTGAGTAGAATTTTTTGAGTTTAAAACTTCAAAAAAAAAAAAAAAAAAAATTAAAATGGACGTACAAAGCCAATGAATTCTTGTTCTTAACGCATAGCCGTTCTCATTTTCTTCGTTTCCTTGTGCTTTACTCATGATCTTAGATACCTTTTCCCATATGTCATGAGGATTACGTGAGTTGGAATCCATATCAAGCTAATCATCCTCGTATTGATCACAAGAATTACAATGCAAAAGGCAATTCATACAAAAGCCACCACCTTGACTTGACACCTTGCACAAATATTGAATTCTCTTGTTTACATGTGCAATCATATCTAATTGTAATGTAAATGCACCATCGTACGTATATCTTTTTGCAACTACCTCCACTTCATAATGGTTTTTAATTTGTTTTAGGATGAAAGCTTTGAATCATAATTATAGTACTTGCGTAATGCTCAAGTTTTTTATTTTCTTTTTGATCATATACAATCACTAGCTATATATATATGGCAATGATAATTCACTGCTTGCTTTAAGCAATTACCGTCATGTATCCCTCTCTAGTTAATAGCGACTATTAAAAGAGCACAAAATGAACAAAAAAAGTCACAAATCTTTACTTTTTTATTTACGGGTCCGGTTAGTTAGTGTCTTAAATGCTCAAGTTAAGAAATGATAATATTCAATTACTATATGTTAAAATCTACACTTTTCAAAAAATATATATCTTTATTTATAATTAATTCATTGATCCATTCAAAAAAAATAATAATAATTCATTGATTTGCATTTTGCACCAACAAATCCATTGTAATTCTCTCTCTCTCTCTCTCTCTCTCTCTCTCTCTCTCTCTCTCTCTCTATATATATATATATTTGCACAATTTAATTTAATTTTTAAAATATATAAAATTATTTATTTTATGGTGTAAAGTGTAAACCTATGAGACAGTTGGATCTAGTAAATCACTTGCAATTTTTGTTTTTAATAACCATTTTCAAATTTTAACTTTCTCTACTGTTTGTTTGTTTGTTTTTTTTTTTTTTGTTATTATTATTTTTTTTATCAAAGATTGAAAGTTAATTTTTTAACTCTTGATCTCCACCACTCAAAAATATTGCACCTAAATCTCAATCCCAATGACACTTCTTAACAAAAAAAGAAAAAAGAAAAAAAAAGGATCGGATTTAGATCCTCTAGATTTCCTAGGGTACTTTACCAAATAGATTTCCTTAAATCTTAACCATTCTTTAATGATTTAATGTTCTAGATTTTGCCATTACAGCATTTCACTAACAATAATCTTAATTGTTTTGTTTGCATCATTATTTTATTATTTTAAGAGTGCTATTAGTGGAATGCTGACATAGTAGAATTTAGACTCTTAAATCATAAAAGAGTGGTTAGGATTTAAGGAAATCTATTGGTAAAGTGCCCTAGGAAATCTATAATATCTAAATCCGAAAAGATCTCACCTAAACCATCCCATCTATCCTCTTGAGGAGAAGTTTGGTCTCAAACCCTGATTCAAACAGGAGAAGTACGCCATGCTAATGTGCTTTGAATGATCCATATCTCAGGGTCAGGTGTTAATAAGTACATTGAACTATCCATGTGGCTTAGATCTCTCACAACCTAGGCACAATGATGCAATTGTCAGAGGCTCTACCACTGATCTAATACCCATTGTGCGAGCCTTTGCACTAGGGCCCGCTATGCCTCTCTTTCCTTCTTTTTATATTCTCGTGTCTCTCTTGTGAGGAACACCTTAGGATGACATAACTTTAAAATTAAAGGCGCGGTTCAAACAAGGAAAGGCTTGCGGTGTATACCTAGACACCCAGACACAAGGAAGGGTGTAGTAAGCAATGAAATGCTTTGGGGAGTTAAAAATAAATGTAGATTCAGAGATTCTCAAATAGGTGAACCTTTCAAACTACTGCTGAATTTATGGACAAGCAAGAGACAACCAAGCATTTTTTTTTTTTTTTGAGAAAGTGAACCAAGCGAATTGAAACATCTTAGTAGCTAGAGGAAAAGAAAGCAAAAATGATTCCGTAGTAGCGGCGAGTAAAATGGGAGTAGCCTAAACTTTGGGCAAATTATAAAAGATCTTCTAGAAGCACATATTCCTCCAAGGGTGATTAGAGCGTTGATATAAAAATCCTTTTTACACCGTCAATAATTTGATTAATTTTCAATTAGGTTTTGCTGTAGCGTCTTTAATGGTTATTACTTCTTTGGTAGCTCAACATATGTACTCTTTACCTGCTTATGCTTTCATAGCACCAGGCTTAACTACTTAAGTTTATAAATTGCAAGATTCATCATTTTTCTTATCTTTTGCCAAAATGGAGGATAGAAAGAGAAAATATGAAGTAAAAACTGAAAAGACTAAAAACTCAAGAGCACAAGTCACGTAACGGATGTTGTGATACTGTGGTGATTCAGCTGGCATGTCACATGACAGCGGATCATTAATTAATCCACGGCAGCAGGCCGTACCACGTGGCATAGTCAAAACCCATGCCCTGCTCACTCCTTTGACTTTGGTGATAAGATTAGATAAAACCATGGTGCAAACACTTTGCTTCCTTTGAATCATGAAGTTGAAATCGACGTATTAGCAAATTGACGTGTCTACTTTTGCTTTTTTGTCGCTGATGAGTCCATCATGAACATGCCAGGTCTCGAGTCTCTTTAACACCTACAGAAAAAAAAAATTGAAAAAAGTCTAGTAACACCAATTTTTCAAAATTTTTTATCACAACTATGACCTGATAGAATGAGATTGATGAAGAAAAAATAGTGAATTCATATATAAGTGATAGTTAACTATTTACTGTCTGTCACGTCAAAATTATGGTAAAAAAATTGTGGAATAATTTGTAATTCTAGAACTACTCAAAACATAAAATCTCTTAGCATCTTGCATATGTCTCTCTCCAATAGTAGCTTTGATAGATGATAGTATCTATCCACATATTCTTGTTTTTAGTATTTTATATTAGGGTAATGTTAAGTTGTGGACAATTGTTCTTAAACAATTTTAGAAAATTTTTTACACAATTTATATGAAAAATATAAAATGATTGTCAAAAAATTAATTGTTTAAAAAAAAATATTATTTTATGTAATTAAAAAGATTATTGATAGGATAGATATATTTATTTTTTTATATTAATTATTTTAAGTGGTGCATTAATTATTTAACTAAAATGAAATTTTGATGTCAATTTTATAAGGTTTATATGAGAAAAATTGATTTGAAATATGGTATTCTTAGTCCAATTTGATTACTTTTGCAATAATTGAAACAAAGTCCAACAAAGGAAGAAGAAAATTTTAATAACACAATTAGGAATGTATAAAAAAATTGTTGAAAGATATTTACATTTTTATTTATCAAAACGAGATTTGCATTTTTGAGTAGGTATGAAACATGTTTATCTATATTAGTCACTATATCATGCAATTTTAAAAGTTGTAAATACATATAGTATGATCAAATTACTACATTACTCTTATTATCGTTCTATTTTTTCTATAAAAATAGAACACTAAATATTACAAATTTTTACAAGAAAAATTATTGAAATATTGGAGGAAACTAACAATAAAATACACCACACATCGTGCAAAAATTTGGCTAGTATCATTAAGTTTAATATCTCCACCTCTTTCTTAAGTTGTTGATTGTCTTAATTGTTGAAATAGAGTACACCAAAATAGAAAAAAACAAATTAGCAATCATTTTAGACATGCACTTAGAATAGTCAATGCAATGAATAATTGAATTCTAACACTGCCGGCCTAATCAAACACAATTTAACTTATCAATATCTCCAATGCTGCGGATGGAGATTTAGAATTCTCTTTTAACATTAATTCCTTCATGAAGGAGATATAATCAGAAAATTCTAATTATCAGGAAACTCAAAACTTTTTTAAATAGCCAATTTTTAGAACCTTCTTGATACTGTATTTGATTTATGAGTAATTCAAGAATCTGCTAGCATCTTAGGAACTTTATAATTCTGATAATTATAATCACTTGAATTATGTACGGTAACATCTCCATCATCATTCTTTGTACAAGTTTCGCTGCATAATACAAGTTTAATAAAAAATTAGAATTTTATTTTATTTTATTTTATTTTTAGAAAATAAATATTTGTGAGATATAATTATTTGGGTAAGATTTATTTTAGAAAATAAATTAAAATAACAATCAACCTACCAAACCGAAAGTCTCCAATTTTGTTCTAATTCTTAACAGAAAGTTTCCAATTTTGTTCTTATTCATAGTCTAAAAATAGATTCTAATAGCACATGTCTCAATGTATTTGACCTTTTCCATGAAGGTAGTTCAGACTTTCAACAATTTGGTGAAAATATTGCCAACCAGTTTCTGTACTAATGCACTCTTCAAACAAATACTCCAAAATTTTTGGACAAAATTCCGTAAGTACATAAATGCAAGGCATATAAGGGAAAGTTTTTGAACAAAATTTCATAATAATTATATAAATGCAAAGCATGTAAGTTTTTCTTTGCATTCAAATTTAAGTTGAATTCAAAATTCATTCTCAAAAAAAAAAAAAAAAAAAAAGGTTGAATTCAAAATTTTCAAACTCATGCCAAAAATATAAAGCAAATTCTATTACATTCCAATAATTTTAATGTAAACAGTATTACCTTGCCCTATGGAGTTTTATTATTTATCAAAAGAAAAAAATATCTTACCCAATTTTTTTCTTTAAAAAAACCAAATTTAAACAAAAATAATTCACACAAAAAAGAAGCTTAATTTGAAATCCGAATATTATTCAAATATTAATGCAACTACCACCAGTGAACCATCACTTCCCTTGTCAAATTCCAACATTATATCATTACAGACACTCTAGGTGAGTTTAACCAAGGAATATAGAATTACTCCGCAAGGGAGACGTGGAGTTACGAATTGACTCAAAAACAATGAACAAACAACAGGAGATATTTGGGAGGGCTTTAGATATGTTGCAAATCTACTAAGACAGGTATTGGAAGGCATGGAACAAGCATTTTTGTGATGGTACAGAGCCATTGAAAGTGGTTCACATGAAGAACAAATGTTCTAGGATTGTAGAAATCTCAAAATACCGAATCAATGAGTTATGATCTAATATTTTGAGTCCTAGTAATACCCAATCTTGTAGACTTTATTGATTAATTCTCTTCCTGTTTGCTTGAAATTTTTAATCTTTTGTAATGTCTTATACACAACATATGTTCATCACATGATTACATTTTCAATCAAATATTATTATTTATTAAAAAGAGTAACAAATACTTGGAGAATTCTCGTATACTTCAATAATAATAATAATTAGTCTCTAACCCGTGCGATGTACGGGATTGTTTTAGAGAAAATTATATATATTTACTTGCTCAAATTAATAATCACTTAAAAAGAATAAGATTTCATCCTCTACATACTATGGCTCAAAGCATACTATGAAATTATTATTGTATTTGAAATGAAACTTAAGAATTATTGCAAAAAAATTAGATTAATTGAATGAAATATATATATAAATGAATGAATGCTTACTTTATGATAGAACACAAACCTTGATAGGCAAATATATCATTTAACTAATTTTTGTTTATTCATTATTTTACTAATTAAAAAAATATATTCATTTTCCTCAATAATCTAGAACATAGATGATACTCATAATTTACATGAGCACAAAAAAGTTAAAATATAAGAGTTTAAGGGAAAAAAAATATCAAGAGAATACAATTTGTCTCAAAAATATAAAGGAAGAAACTCATAATAACACTAGGGATAATAATTCAATGATTTAACTACTTTTAGAGATAATTTTATTGCTAAATTCATCCAAATAAGTTATAAACACCCCCACTTTCACAAACTAAAGAAACTGTTATTCAAGTAGTTGGTAGTAAATAGAGATACAACAACTACCAAAATGGCTTTCACTACAATATCTGAAAATTCTCAAGGAAATAAAGGCATGGGCTGCACCATTGCTTTCTCTGTTGGCCCCTTTGAAAGATATTATGCTATTTTCTCTTACTATTGCAATAAACAATGGAATGGTTTGTTTTTATACATGATGGGGGAACATAATTCTTAATGTACAACTCCTAATCTACACTTGAAAATATGTCTTTATACTTTTTCTTCATACATGTCTTATTTGTTCTTGATATGACATGTTTTACTTCATAAATTATAGGCCTGGAGCAAGTTTAGATATTCTAACTCAAGCTTAAATACTATTGAAGATTTACTCTGGCATAGTTATACGAACACAAATTTTATGGTCACATCACATAATGATTTTGACTTGAGGCTAAGAAATTTTACTCTTCAAGTCTTTGTTTAATAATTACATAAATAATTGGAAAAGAAACATTGACTAAATTTTAGGAAAAACTTATTAAATAAAAGAATTATAATATTTTTAATGGATTGAACTCAATATGATCCTTTATAGATCAAATTGACAAAAGTAATTTCTGAGGCCAACCCCAAGTAATATGCTGAGTTTAATACATGATGATGATTGCTATTTTCGTCTTAAACCCAGGGTTGAATAAATAAGAGATGAGCTTATGAGAAGGCTGTTTAGTCTTGGAGTTCACAAAAATCTTGGTTAATAATTGACCCTCTGTTTTCTTGATTCATTCACAAAAATTCTAACATGCCAAAAAGAATGCTCAATGTTTCAAGTTGGTATTAATTTTTGCAGCAAGGCTGCTACGGATAGGATAGGAAAACAACTTAATAATGGAAATCAAGGTAAAATCCAAAGAAAATATATACATAATCCTATTTAATGGATATGGGATATGCATTGTTGCAAAATAATATTATGAGTTTTGAGTTTGACGGTAGAGAGTATAACTCAGACATTTCATCAAACACTTTGGGGATGATTGAGTTCTATGAACCAAACCTTTCCCCTTCACAACAAACCAATGCACCGAAAACATCCTTTGACTGGCAATACTATCAACATGTGCCAATTCACACCAGAACCCAACGCTTCCTTCATAAAGTTGCAGATAACTTAAGTGAATGAATTTATTCATGATAACAAAAAGCCACCATCAATTAAAGACACTACTGATATTCTATTCACTGCCCTAGAAACATAAATTAGAAACTTTTCCTCAATTCAAAGTCTTTAATGACCTTAACTCATGAAATTTCTAGAATTTTTGCTTGGGATTTGGATGAGAAGTGGTGAGAGAGATGATGGCTTTGGGACTTTTTTGGAACTTCATAGATGGTGAGAGTTGGAGATTTGGAAGTGGGGTTTACAATGAAACCACAGACTGCAAATGGATTTGTACCCATGAGATCTGTGTTTGATATGGGGTTGTAGCCATGAGGTCTGTATTTGGGTTTGCCATGGGAGAGAGAAAAACTCAACAGAAAGAGAGAGACAGGTTGTGCGTGAAGGAGAGAGAGGTTGGAGGTGAATGTTGTGATATTAGAGAACTATTGGGTTCTGAAGGCTGATATTACAAAATTGCTTAGCTAAAATTTTTGGGTTAGAAATGGTTCTTTTTTTTTTTTAATTTTTAATAATGCTGACGTTGAAAATTGTAAAGCTAAGCAAAAAAGTCATAGGCTTCGGTTTTATATAAATATAAATATATATATATATTATAGACAATAATAATAATAATAATAATAATAATAATAACAACAACAACAACTAGTCTCAAACCTAATAAGATCTAATGAAAGTTATTGATAATAAGATCTAATGAAATTTAGAAATACGAAATTGAGTTAATAATATGCATATTATAGACATTTTGCAAGATAGCATTTAAAAAAATGAACTATCATAATAAAATAAAATACAATGGGAATTTTTTTTTTTTTTTTTTTTTTTTAACTTTGTTGTTTTTCTATGATTTAGAAGTGTTATCTAATATCGAACGTTATTGGGTTGCTAGGAAAGATTTTTATAAACTATTAATTAATACCAAACATGTGCTTATATTATCAACAACCCATTGCAAGTGCATTGTTAGCGAAACCTGCAAAGTAATTCACAATTCTTAAAATTAGAACTCCCAAAAGTTACACACACACACACACTTAGAACTAATGCAGTTTGAACACATATATATTGTACAACCAAGTCTTAATTTTCCTATCAACAACCTTTGAAAATATAAACCGCAAAGATATAAACAAAGACCATGACATGAGAAGGACACACCAAACTTCAAATTTGAGCAGTAATATGACTTTCTTAGTCTTGCTTAGCTGTAGTAATAATAATATAGACAATTCAAGACATGGAACAAAATCAAAATTACAACACTTTATTCCATTATCTTTTATGTTGAATCCACTAATGGTAAGAGTGTGGGGCGAAAACCAAGAAACTCTGGGCTTTTGATTTAGGCCCAATACAATTTATTTTTCAGAGATGGGATTGCGGACCAACACTTGGGTTTCTTGACTTAGCAATTTGGATAGGAAAGAAACAAAGTGAATCTGAATTTAATTAACAAAAAGAAGATGGAAGAAATCAATATTTCTTATTTCTTTGTTCCCTTGGGCTGACCGAGGATCGATGATACAATTTTTGAGAGCTTTTTTAATTACTTTTATGGATTCTAGTCTCTATTTTTTCAATTCCTATTCATTTGGGATCTTTCCCCTTTTATAGTTGGCTTGCTTCCATCCTAGCCCTACACTTGGAGGGCAGCTGTTTCTCCTTTAGATACTTGTCCCATCCTTGTCTTGTTGGTGGTGGTTGAGTGAGATATAGGTCAAGCTATTGTGAGCACTGTTCAGGTGTCATTCTGCCATAAATACGGCAGGCTGGGTGGCTGCAGTGTATTTAATGCGGAGATGATGGTTGCTTTATTGGGAAAACTTTCCTTCCACATTGCCTATATCAACCACTGTGGTCCTCTTCAGCTTTTTGGCCTTCTATTCAGATGACTTCTCCCTTGCATCTCTCGAGGCACCCCCTTTGGCACCTCCTTAGGCATAGAATGCTCCTCAGAGACATTGGGCACTTCGGTCGGGCTTGGCTTGGTTTGTAGGTGGATTAGGCCCATTGGTTCTTTGGCCCATAGTTGTCAAAACGTGAATCCTATTGTGAATCGATTTTTTATTTTTTTATAAGTATATATATATATAAAGTATATTCATTATAAATTTTGAATATATTCAACTAATAACTAATTTATTCATCATTTATGTAATAATATTTAACAAGCTAACTAAATATATCAAAGTAGCATGTGCTTATAACATACTCAAATTGTTTAAATTCAAAAGTGATAATATATTACAAATGACCCAAAAATAATAATTTATTTTTATCATATTGGATAATCAACCCCATCTAAGTCAATGCTATCATCATGTTTATCATTTTACAAACTTATTTTTTCATTAAAATTTTCTTCATCGTCATTAACATTTACTATCTCTTCTAATTATTTTTATTTTAATAATTTAAAAAAATTTCTTCTAGGCATTCTAGTTTCTTGGACTTATAATAATATTGACAAAAATAAAAAAATAATTATATTTTCAATTAATATCTTCTTCATAGTATAGAAAATAAATTTGTAAATATTGAAGTGAAGTGTGAGTGTGTACTGTGTAGTCCAAATTTTGTAGAAGAAAGAGAGGGGAAAAAAACTTATGAATATGTTATTTTATTAAGTTAAATTAAGTAATCTAATAATTTTGTGTTCAAAACAAGTCTAACAACTTGTTAGATTCAAATAAAAGTAAAATTTTTAACAAAAAATCTTATTTTAAAGCATTTGTCTATGTATCATAAGATACGTACGATTTTACGATACGATACGATTCATACGATATACACACTGTATTGTATGATTTATGAGCACTTACGATACGTCGATACGATACGAAACTTTTTACAAACGATACGACACGTATCGTACGATACGTAGCGCGTATCGTACGATACTGACAACTATGCTTCGGCCCACAGGGGTACCACTCTTTGGCTCCCAACAGTAAGGAATTCAATCATTTTACTTTAAGTGGTTGTAACAAAGTTGACTTCTGCCATTATAGAGACTCTATAGCAATATGAACGTGTTGAATTTCCTCTCAATATCACCACTATTGCACTAAATATATTTATTATTGATGGAAAGAATAAAAAATTAAGCTCATCCCCTAAAATTTGCTCTCTTGTATCTTGCATGATATGGTAACTTCTAGCCAAACTTTGACTGATGATATGTCTTACCTAAATATTTTCCTTGTAGTGAGGACAAATAGAATGGGACATGTGCTTCATGACCTTCAAAGCAAAAAATCTTTCTTCTAGCCAAATCCAAAACCTGTTACCTATCATTAAAAAAAAAAAAAAAAAAAAAACTCAAATTTATTAAGATTTCAGAGAGAAGGAAAATCTCATCAAGAAAACAAAACAAAATTAACTAATGCTACCAATTATTAGATAAAAAGAACTACTAGTGCTTCTATTAGGAGTAAGTTAAAAAGAAATTAATCAGTGAAAATTGTGGTGAAGGAAGAAAAAATTTCAAAGTTAAACCTCCAAAGAACAAATAAAATATGATATATATATATATGAAGAATATATATATCATATTAAAATATGATATATATATCATATTAAAATATTTTATATGTTCTTTGGAAGTTCAACTAGTGCTTCTGTTAGAAGGAGTAAGTTAAAAAGAAATTAATCAGTGAAAATTGTGGTATATATATATATATATATATCATATTTTAATATTTTATTTGTTCTTACTCCTAACAGAAGCCCTAGTTAAACTTCCAAAGAACAAATAAAATATTAAAATATGATATATATATATATATATATATATATATATATATATATATATATATA